>CANYBF011813524.1:0-12379 GCA_948192965.1 Dalechampia spathulata | reverse complement strand
AATAGTATATGAATTCTACACAAATTAAAAAAAAAGAACATGATTTATGATTACTATTTTAATCCATTATTAGATTAATTATGAAAGCTTCTATTATTAAGTATATGGAATGTTTATGAATAAAATATATAAGTTTGTATGTTTAATTAAAGTCTATATTAGAACCAAATGTTTTTCCAGGCATAAAAGATAAAACGAAATGCAACGCTTATTGCTCATATGGATAAGGGCAAGGCAAAAATAGGTTTATACCTAATAATAATTATACTGTAAATGAAATTATAGGTAAAATAAAAGGGCTTGATGATTCAAGCTTTGAAACATAAAATATTATGAATATATGGTTATTCTTTATTAGTATTGGATATGTGATATTGATATTTCTGGAGTGTTATTGATTTACTATTGTGTCATCATTATGTAAGTGCATCCATGATAAAATCATGCATTATAAATTATTAGCATGACATTTTGGAGGAATAAGGGAGGCATAGTTATATATATATGTGTATATATATATATATATATACACATATATATATACATATAAATATATATAAAGGGTGAAATAAGGGAGGTAATAGTATATTTATATATTGAAATGATATAGAGACAAAGAATACAAAGATGCTAAGGAAAAAAATTATTGAAAATATACCTAGTATAAATTATGCACAATTAGAGATAGAGATTGATGTGATAATAGAGAAATGACAAATTCATAGACAAATATGAATTCACAGAGGAATGATGATATGATGGAGAATAGAGGAATGCAACTCATATTTACATTCATTATCATATAGGATAACATTACTATTAAGAAAGAGGAATGCAACTCAAAATTTGCATTCATTGATGTTGAGCATTTTATTGCTATTATTTGATTAATAGAGTAATATTATAATTGATTTATGGGAAAATTGACTAGTATACAGATTCAGCTATGAAAATTTATTAATTATTATTATAATTATGATATGTTGATGGGATGATTTTATTATTGCTATATTTATTATGATTAATTATTATGAATTTATTTAATTATTTTATTTATTAATTATATTTATATTATGATAGGATAACTAAATAATTATATTATATTATATTATATTATATTTATGTTATATTTATGAATTATATTATATTTTATTCATAACATAATTATTATTAGTCACTACGAAGTTTTATACTTGGCATTTTTTATTTGATGAACATAGGCCCGAGTAACTCAGAGGAGCATCCATATGAGTGATGAAAATTGTTTTATACTAGTGTGTTAGGGTATTTTAAGACTTATATGACCCTCAAAAATATGTTGTGAGCAGTATAATGTATTCCTAGTGAATGTTTTATTATGTAACTGTTATTGTACAGTTTATAGATAGTAAAATATTTTATGATTGTATATCAGCAGAGATGCTAAAATCACCCTGTGTGTGGCTTATCTAAATTTTATAAACAATGTTTTATATAAGAAGATATTTGATAGCATGCCATATTTATCATATGGATGTTTTATATGACAAGCGATGAATAAACCATAAGTTATAGAATAAATAGGAATAAAAATATAATAGATATATTTTATTGATATAAAAAAATATTTACAAATCCTTTATACAGTGATTAATGATTTTCTAAATATATGGCTTTTATTAATCATCTTACGGGAGCATGTTTCACCAATTAAGTATGACATGTTATAGTAATATTAGAGCTAGGGTTAGCTCATGATATTAAATTTGAAAATTATATGATATTTTGATTTTACTATCTATAAATGATATGTTGAATAGCTAGAAAATATGTTATAATCCTGATAATGATTGGTATGATCCAATTAAATTTTATTATAGAGTTAGTAGAAATGATTGATAGGGGTGTGATAATTGGGGGTGAAGGTAGAGATAATCATGATCCATAAGAGGGTATATCTGAGGCTAGTAATAAAGTTAAGGCTAGACAGATACCTATAGAGCAAGCTATGGCGATAGACAGGGTGCCTTAAATAGAGCAACCAATAGTGTCCATGGTTGAACCAATAACTATATAGATAATTAATCTTTTACGGATGCTATAAGGCCAGATGACTTCGGTTATATAGGTGCAACAATAAATAGTTGAGAGAGTGTCATACCAAAATATTTCAAGAAATTGAGATCATATAAGGTGATAGATTTTTCTGGTACTATAGATCCCTATGTTGCTAAGAAGTGATTAGAGCAAACTAAACGGGTACTAAGGAAGTTAGATAACATACATAAATGAAATTTAAGTGCATTATTTCACTGCTCTAGAATGATGCATACGAGTAGTGGAAGATAATGTCCAATAGCTTAACAGAGCTACCAGTATTGACCTAGGATGATTTTTAAAGGGAGTTCAAACAATAATATATTCCTTTAGTGTACACAGATCAGAAATTACAAGAGTTCCTCAGCTTGAGACAAGGAGACATGATATTAGCAGAGTATGAGAGGGAGTTTGCACGATTAGCTTACTATACAACCAATATACTTACTACTGGCATAAAAAGATGTAAGTGATTTGAGTAGGGATTGAGACCTCAGATATGTGTATTGGTAAAAGGATTTAATTATGAGGATTTTTCTACTTTGATGGCTAATGTACTTAGGCAGGAGCATACTATTAATAAAGAGGAAGAAGGTAGAGTTAAGCAAAGAAGAAAAATGGAGAAAAGTACTAGTTCATCTACCAGTTTAAGTAAAAGACAGAAGTTTAAAAGCCCTTTTATGCCCAGATAGATGAGTTACAGACCACTGACACCTAGATGATTGTAGTTTAGCTAGTCATTAAGATAAGGTGGTTTGGGGTTTGGATAATGTTCTACTTGTAATAGATATCATTTGGAGTTTACAGAATGGGAACTAGAGTATGTTACTGATATAGAGGTTCAGGTCACCTTACTAAAGACTGTATAGCTCATGGAGTTATACCTTTACACATTATAGTAGAGGGAGGTAATTACAGATAAAACATACTCATTAGACCTACTTTTGTAATTTCAAAGTCTAGCGATAGAAGTAGAGGCAGAGGCAGGAGTAAATCTAAGATGGGTAGAGATAGTAATTCATATTCAGTCAATCAGAGCTTACCCCATAGAGTTCTGACTAGAGTTTATACTATACACCAATGAGAGGATGCATTAGCTGCAGATGTGGTAGTCATTAATTTTCTAATTTTTGATCATAAAGCATTGATTTTATTTGACCTTAGATTATCTCATTCATATATAAATGTTGAACTTGCTTACATATCTGATTTAAAATGTGATAATTTAAGGTATCATATTATAGTGTCTAGTCCACTAGAATAGGATGTCATTGTTAAATGGATATATAGGGATTTCCCATTGAATATGTATATTGTAAACTTTCCATCTAACTTGATTGAAATGCCATTTAAAGAATATGATGTGACACTAGGGATGGACTAATTGTCAAATACAGGTAGGTTGTAAACCACCTGTGTTTACACTTATTGTAAACCAACTGGTGGTTGTAAACCACCAGCAACGACTACAATTATTTTGGCAACTACTGCTAAAATTTTTTTCATAAGGGTTATGAAGCATTTCTAGCACATATGATAAATACTCGGCTAGAAAGATGGAAGCTCAGTGATATACCTATAGTTTATGATTTTCTTAATGTTTTTCCATAAGAATTACCAAGTTTACCACCAGTTAGAGAAGTAAATTTTGAGATTGAAGTAATGCTAAATACAAAACTGATATTAATTACACTTTATTGAATGACATTGATAAAATCAAAAGAGTTAAAGAGTCAATTACAAGAATTATTAGATAAAGGATTCATTAGACTGAGTGTATCATCATGGGGAGCACCAGTATATTTTGCCAAAAAGAAAGATGGTACATTACGGTTGTGTATAGACTACAGACAACTGAATAAAGTCATGGTAAAGAACAAGAATCCCTTGCCATGGATAGATGATTTGTTTGATCAGTTGGAAGATGCCATAGTATTTTCAAAGATAGATTTATGATTAGGATATCATTAGCTTCAAGTAAAGGATAATAGCATAGCAAAGACTTCATTTTAGACTCAGTATAACCATTATGAGCTCTTGGTAATGAAATTTAGGTTGACTAATATTCAAGTAATATTTAGATCAGTTTATGGTGGTGTTTATTGATGTCATCTTGGTATATTCATAGAATAAAGAAGAGTATTACTTGCATCTTTAGGCTTTATTATAGACATTATAGGAAAAACAACTATATTATAAGTTATGTAAATATGTTTTTTTGGCTAGAATAGGTGTAATTTATAAGACATGTAATATCAATAAATGATATTAGAGTTAACCTTAGCAAAATAGAAGTAGTTACTAATTGGCAACCATCAATGAATGTTAGTGAAGTCCATAGTTTTCTACGTTTGGCTAGATATTACAAATCATTTATCAAGGGATTCTCCATGATTGTTATTCCACTTACCCAATTGCTTCAAAAGGATGTTCCTTTTGAATGGATGAATAATTACGAGAAAAGTTTTGATCAGTGAAAAGAATGTTTAACTCAAGCTCTAGTATTGACCTTGCTTACTCCAAGTAAAGAATATGTTATATATAGTGACACATCTTTGAATGGTTTAGGTTGTGTACTGATGTAAGATTGAAAAGTGCTAGTGTATGCTTTTAGACAGTTGAAAACTCTTGAGAGAAATTATCCAACACATGATTTAGAGTTTGTAGTTGTAGTGTTTACATTGAAGATTTGGTGACACTATTTATATGGAGAGGAATGCTACATCTATATAGATTATAAAAGTATAAAACATTTGGGCATACAAAAGGAGCTGAATCTAAGGTAGAGATGCTAAATAGAATTGATGAAAGACTATGATTGTTTGATTAACTATCATTTAGGGAGAGCTAATCTTGTAGTAAACGCACTTAGCAGGAAAACATTTGCCAGTTTACATGTTACGCCATTGGTGTTTGTTTGAGAGATGCAATAACTAAATGCTTTATTTGAATTCAAGCTGGATAGTAGTATAATTACATAGCTATAGGTGAAATCAATATTGATTAATTAGATGAAAGAAGTTGTACTGAATGATAAAGAGTATTAGAAGTAGATGTAAAAGATACAAGCATGTGAAAAAATAGAATATTCTATCGACTCTCATGAATTATTACGATATAAAAGCCAAAGGCATGTACCTGGTAATGAAGAGTTGAAGAGATTGATACTTTAGGAAGCCCATGATTCATTATATTTTTATCATCTATGTAGCATAAAAATGTATAGAGATGTGAAATAATACTATTGTAGAACATGTTGCTCAATGTTTGACTAGTCAACAGGTAAAAGTAGAACATTAAGGGCCTGCAAGATTTCTTAATCCATTACCAATATCAAAGTGGAAATGAGAGTGAGTTACTATAAATTTCATAATAGGGTTACCTTTGACACAAAGAAAACATGATAGAGTGTGGGTAATAGTAGATAGATTGATGAAGTTAGCATATTTCTTACCTGTACTGATGGATTATGGATTACAATGGTTAATAGAATTATATATTCAGGAGATTGTTAGATTACATAAGATTTTAGTATCCATGGCGTCAGACATAGATCCTTGATTTACTTCCAAATTTTTGGGAAGTTTCCAGAGAGCTTTAAGAACCAATGTGCACTTCAATACAACTTTTCATCCATAGATAAATGGTCAATCTGAAAGAATTATATAGATATTAGAAGATATACTTTGAGCATTTATCCTTGAATGGGAAGGTAGCTAGGATAGATATCTACCATTAATGGAATTCACATATAATAACAATTACCAATCTAGCATATAGATGGCTCTATATGAAGCATTATATGGAAGATAATGCATAACACTATTGAATAGGAATGAAGCTAGGGAGAGAAGACTGATAAGACTCAATTTGGTGTAGGAAACTAAAGACATGGTTAAATTAAAAATTTGCATCGGATAGACATAAATCCTACATTGATTTGAAATGAAGAGATATTGAATACAATGTAGGGAATAAAGTATTCTTAAAAGTTACACCCTAGAAATGAATAGTGAGATTTGATCAAAAAGGTAAATTGAGTCCAAGATTCTTTGGATAGTGTGAGATTGTCGAACGGGTTGGACCATTAGCTTATCAATTGACGTTATCACTATAACTACACAAAAAACATAACATGTTTCATGTTTCTATGCTTTGAAGGTATAGATCATATTCATTGCATATAATTCCAATAGAAATTATAGAGATACAACTTGATGTTACATATAGCAAAGAACCTATAACTATCTTGTCCAAAGAGACTAAATGGTTAAGAAACAAGTAGATTCCTTTAGTAAAAGTGTTGTGGAATCATCACATAGGTCAAGAAGCAACATAGGAACGAGAAATAGATATGAGACAATAGTACCATTAGTTATTCATAAACTAGTAAGAATTAAATTTCAAGGTGAAATTTATTTTTAAAGGGTAAGATTTGTCACATCCACTTTAATTATTATTATCTTAATTATAGTCATAATTATGTTTAGTTTTTTTTTTCAAATTATAACAAATAAATTATTAAAATAATTACTAATTAAATAAGACTGATAACTGATAAATATAGTTAATATTCAAATTATTTTATTACAAATATAGATATTAACCTTGTTAATAAAAAGATAAAAATTTATTGATAAGGCGACTAAGAAATGATTTGTAACATTTATATTGATTGTCACTAATTTTAACTATGGCTATAATTATGTTTAGTCATATTTTTTATTATAGTGGTTAAATTATTAGTATAATTAGTGATTAATTAAATAAAATTAATAATTTAATATTTAAATTATTTTATTATACTTATGAATAATTACATTCTTGATATTGTATAGAAATATAGTTAATGTTAAGTTATTTTATTTAAATGTTTAGATACTTATATTGCTGGTATTGTCAGAAAGTATAACTATAATTTATAAAAGAATTAATTATGAATGAGTTCTAGAATTTATATAAAATATGTGATCATGATATACGTTATAATGTCATTATGAAGGAGGACTTATTTTGTTATTTAATGATGTTTAATATTTAGCAATTAATGGATTGCTACGTAAATTCTTTTTATATATATGAGAAATTAGTTGCTAAACTAATATGTATATATGTATAAAGATGTACACATATAAAAATTGGAAGACCAATAATAAAGTGATTGAAGAGAGGCAAAGTGTGAATAGATAGGAGGAGTTACAGTGGAGAGTTGCTTAAGTGTTTTGAGTGATAAAAGTTGCCACTTAAGGGAATTATGGGGCTTGGTGCTTACATAGTAGATTAAAAGAATCTAGGAAGGAATTCTTAGTCATTAAGAGAGGGATAACTAGTGTAATCTAAAACCCTTATGATATTCTATTTTGTAACTAACTAGTATGAAACCAAAACCCAACCCCACCCTTGTGAGAGATACGGGGTAAGTTTGTGTGCTTACATGGTTAAGTTGATATGTTGATTATTCTATTTTTGACATAAGATTAAAGCTAAAGGGATACTTGGTTAAATTTGTTTGTTAGCTTGTATATGTTAAATTGAAGGTGTAATAGTTATATGTTTATATGTGGTAAATACCTTCACTTGTGAGTTAAAATTTTACGTTCCCTCTTAGGCTAAGATGTATGTGTTTATACTTTCTAGGAAGTATAACTGGTTGAGCTTTAAGTAAATATATAAACTTTATAACAATATATTTAGGATAAGAGGGTGTCACACATGAATTACTCTCAGTATTGAATCTATAATAAGCATTTGTTTATCCTCTTTATATAATTGGTATATATTCTAAAACTTATAGCCCTCCTTTAAGAGTAAGCGTGAGTCTATATATAATTTGGACAATTAGTGGATTAAATAAAATGTCTTCATGGATTGAAGTTAATTCTTTAAAATTTTTCTATGTTGTATTCATTAACAATAGCCCAGGGTTGATCTAGAATTATCTTATACAATGATTGTCTATTAATTTAATAAGAAATATAAGTCAATTATGTGCAGATAGGGTGTGTGTAATGTAATCTTGGACAGAATATTAAGCTAAAGTAATGTACATGAATTAAGTTAAGTTAGAGAGAGAGAGAGAGTCAAGTACATAACAAAATCTTGAAATATAACTTGGTTAAGATATGATTTTGCTTAACTTAGATGATTAGTTCTTTAACTATGGAATTTATAGCATAAGATGGGTATTTACTCATGAAAACATATGGATGTATTAGTTTATGAATTATCTTCTTAGAATGAAAACTGGTTTAATAATAGAATTGTTAGTAAAAATTACCAGGAATCTGATGCTAAAACATTAAAGAGAAATTGCTTGATTTTAAATGAGTATATGGTCAAAAATATACCATCTCATGCTTTAAATGATTGTTGTAATATGTTAAATCAAGTATCCATTCATTTCTTGGACATAAATTGTATATATATATATATTGCTTCTTGTGGATGAATTGGTATTAAACTCAATACATAAGTTACATTGGTAAATGTATTAATAAGTAAGAGAAGAATTATAAGCTAAAAACTTAGTATAGGTTGAATCAGTTAAGGGAGATGCACATATAATCTACTGTCAATAACAAGGGATAATTGTTAAGTGCATATTTGAGGAAGCTATTGATTTATAAGGTCTGAAAAGAGGGAATGATTTGTGGAAACTAAAGAAAATTTTGTATATTGTGAATGATCAAATCTAAATAAAAATTTAAAGCATTAAATATCCATTATACATATATAGTTATACATGTTGTCCCTTCCTATTTAATCAACATGATCATTGTTTAAAATTATTGATCTATGGTGAGGTGAATTGATATTATCTACATTTGCTTATTAAGAAGCTTACTTATTGGTGGAGTTGAGGTGGTAAGACTATAACTATATCTATTTATAATAGGCATATAAATGTATTTTAATAACTATAAACTTGGACTTTTAAAACTACTAATTAATATAACTTAAATTGTTGGGTAAATGAGCTTATGACTATGAATTATTATCGGTAATGGGATAAAAATAGTATGAATTACAGTACTCTATCCTCATAAAGATATATTAATGGATATTGCATGAATGGCATGAAAATAGAAATTTATTTTTGCATGCTATATATGTCCTAGATCAGGAATTTCATAAGCTAAAGACTTATGCATTATGAGTGTCACACCCCTCACGATGCAACATGCTCTCGTAGAATAATGAATAGTCTCTAAATAAATAGAAACCATTGATTATCCTACAAAGGATGTAACTTTTCTTTTTATTTTTGTTTACATAACATTTATCACTAAAATCATAGAAATGCATACGTATACATATATGTATTTACTGGTTTCATACATTACTCTAATTACATAATATAATATACAAATGACTAGTATACTAATCTAAGCCTTTGCCATCAAAGTGCATCTTGCTGAACTGGTGTCATGGGATCCGTGTGTTTCCAACCATCTGTTGAACCTACATCCATCAAATAACGAACACTGAGTATAAACTCAATGGTACTATAATCATAAACATAGAAGGTATAATCAATCATATGACATATATATATCAAGTTGGTAAGTCTAATTATCTTAAATTTAGCATCAACATGTAATTAATTAGAATATCATTTCCAAGTACCTCTTATATATAACAACATTTATACACTCATAACATTTTGTTGCTGTAACATACTCACAGAATATAATCATATCATATAAGCATTATAAAATATCACATAGTAGCTTATTATATATTCTCGTCCTAAATAAGTCATTAAATAATATGGACTATGAATTATCAACTCTATTTATAGTTCATTGTAAAATCACCAATTGTCTATATCACACTGTAATTTCTTAGTTTATAACTGTAATTAATAAGCACATGCTTATACATCTATAATTAATTCCTATGTAATATTATAATAACATTTTATTAACATTAGAATGCTATAATCATACAATATCATTCCACCATATGTTTCATAACAATAATATATATATCACTTTAACATATGTCCATAACCAACATCATCAGTGTTATAAACATTTTCAAGATATAATGAAATCCTGTAAGTACTGGAAAGTATCATATTTTCATTCTGCCATGTATTCCTTTCATTAGCAATTCATAAGATAATAAGGAATAAGAATCATTAAATCTATTAACATTTTGCATATAAATGCCATCAATTAATAACATCGTAATCTCAACATGCCATTATTTCTTGTGAGCTAAGCTCAAATGACTGCATGTCATTTCCTCAATAGCATAACCTTGCCTTTTGTATTGGCATTGTAAATATCCATATAGAAACCATCATGTTTTTATTAACATTCATATATATGTGCATTTGTAATGCACCTGTAATAACTTTATCTTTTATTTCATTATAATTGAGGAATAATGCATGTTCATATTTATATAGTCATGTTATGCATTCTCCCTCTGCTTTTCCTGTAACTTTTCCTTTCATTCTATATGATTGTGCACAATCTTATACTGGGTCTCATTTTGTACCGATATCGATCCTCTTAGGGATCCAATTCCTTTAGGAACCCATATTATCATACATCTTTTAAGCCTAGCTTATAGCCTATCATCATATAATACGACTCAAAGAGCCTGGGCTCTGGCCCAATAATATATCATATATGACCTAATACATTTAATACGGCATATAGCCCAGCCTTTTGCGCATTAATATTATTATTGTATCATTTCCACCTTATAACACCATGATATGCCATGAATATGAATGGATATGTAAATGACTTATAACATGATATGTATATCTTATGATGAGAATAAGTAAGCATCATAATAAAATATCATACATAATCTTTATCATACATTTAGTAACATTATATTTAATAAGGATAATTTTATATCGCACATACATTAAAATACCAGTCATTGATCCTTAATTAGTTGGCCACGAGATGAAAATCCATTAACCATCAATCATCATTAACTATCATCACCAATCATGACACATCATAGATAAAATACCTCATTTAAGATAACTATAAACTATAAATATAGTAACTTATACATTGCTCTTTTATAACAGTATATTAATCTCTGATACCTCTATGATACAAGATCCCATATACCGATACTTCTTATACCCTTAAAAACATATCATTCCTTTCTTTTCCCATATTATAGCCTTTTAAGGCTAACTTATAATTATGCCTTCCTAATTTTATTCCTTACTTGATATGTAATCACTATGCTTTGATACTATGTGCATTAGAATATAATACCATACATAATATAATATTCACTATCTTCAATCATTTCCATATGAATTTACATCAATAAAAGATCAACATTTCATCAAATCATTGTAGTCAAAACTCATGATGTACACCCTTTCATAATTATTCTAAATACATCAACCATTATTCATCATCGTAATATAATAATATCATAGAAGAAAAATATAATCATCATATAAATTCTCTATAGTCATTAACTTTAATTATCCACCTTAATAAATATGTTGGGTTATCATATTGGAAATCATTTTCAACCTAACATTGATCATTCATGTTCATAGTGTAGTAATAGTATGGAACATGTTACTACATGTTTTCGCAAGTCCATGGTACCCATAATGAAATAAAGCTACCTTTGTCCCTTTAATAATGCCTGTAGCAACATTATCATTAAACCATTTAAGAAAAAGATCTATAATACTATTAAAGCATTTAACCATATTAAGATATCATACTTGTATTTCAAAGAATCGAATCATGTAACATGTAGTAGTCATATGTAAATTTATGCATTTCATTTCATGTTATACTCATGTAAGTCAACTAAAGTCATTTATACTCTTTTTCATGTCTTGAGATATCATCCAACATGTTCAAGTACCCATATTAACCATACCATGTAAAACATACGTATATAACATCATTCAATTATTATCTATCATGAATCTCATCTTACATTCAAGGCATAATTGCATACACAAAAATCAATGTCCTTACAAACATCATATGGAGTATGTCATTTGGTTGAATATTATATATAACATTGAGTTCTCACATTTAAGAACCATTGTATAAAGTTAAGATGCCTTACTCTTCATTATCTAGGTGATCTCATCATTTAATCATAGGTACTATTCATATGGTCCATTGGTATTGTTGATATGGTCAATTACTATTCTTATCAATAAATTATGGTATGTACCTTTTTAATGTCTCTTAACAAGTGTATAAGATCATGCATTTAAGAATTTTAAGTAAGGTTGCATGATAGATCACTTAAAGACTTAAGTAGGTATGCATATTAGTTAAAA
>CANYBF011813514.1:0-10057 GCA_948192965.1 Dalechampia spathulata | reverse complement strand
AGGAGGTTTGGTTCACAAACCAACAGAGGTAACACCTTTGAATTAGGTCTAATAACAGGTAAGGTCCAGCTGATGACCTTAAACTTAGCATGTTTATACACTTTCAATTATGTGTGTTTAAGTTTTTTATTATGATTGAGTGGGTTATTAGGGGTTGTGATGTGTTGAATTCATAATTTCATAGTGGAAAATGATACTTTGTTGAATATGTTGAATAAGGTAAGTCACGATCGTGACATTGAAAGTCACGATCGTGACAGAAGGGTGAACTACAACAAGTCAAAAATGTGGAGTTGAAGGCAAGTCATGATCGTGACATTTAAAGTCACGATCATGACAGAAGAGTAGGTAATTGAGCAAGGCCAGCAAAATTTTTTCTGAGTAAAGTCACAATCGTGACAGCAACCTCCCAGCTCGATTTTTTCCAGAATTCTTTCCAAGTATAAAAGGGAGTTTGCCTCTTCTAAACCAAAAATCCTCACTTGCCCAACATTCTAAAATACTTCCCCTTCTCTCCAAACTCAATTTCCTTCAATCTTTTGATATTTTAACACTTAGATTACTTGTTTCCATCATGATTTTGCTCTCAATCTTCATCAAATCACAAGTAAGTTCTCCATTTCTCTCTCTTGTTCTTGAATGTTCAAATTTTCAGTTTTAGGTTTTAATTTGGGAAAATCAATTTGATGAATTGAGGATGATCTGAGCATGCATGTTTCATGTTTTTATGATAAGTTGAGTGTGATTGTACATATAGTGAGGTTGTTGAGTGATTCTATGCAAGAATGAAGAAAGCAGGGGAAACAAAATTGAAAGTCACGATCGTGACCGAGCCATGTTGTCATTTAACCTAAAAATTTTAGTAATCTCCTCTGATTGAAATTGTTGTTCTTCATTTCCAGGATGTCAAGGAGAGTGAAGCACGTTGCTACACACCCAAGGGACAGGGACAATGCAAAAGCTTCCACCTCATCACAATCACAGCCAAACTTCACCGAGCAATACGGGGCACCCTTTCCAATCCATTCCCTAGAAGAAAGCAGGAGATACAAATAAATTTGTAAGAAAACTTTAATCCTGCCATGATATTTCAATTGGAATGTCTTAGAATAGCTGGAGGCCCTAGTCCTTTTGAAAGCATTTGCTTCTAAGTTGGGATGGGACAAGTTTATTATTGATGAACACCCCGTTTACAAGGAACTCACTCATGAGTTATACACTACCTGTGAACTAGTGGATAATAGGTTAGGTCGCATTAGGTTTCGCTTGAAAGGAAAGAGTATGGAAATGACCTATCAAATGATAGAAGATGTGCTAGGCCTTCCTCAGGTAAAACTTACTTCTTCACACATCGATTGTAGAGCTAAGATCTTCTGGAATGAAATCACGGGAGGCCAATTTCCATACAATGCCCATAATGCACCTAACATGTTAATTAGAGACCCTGTCATTATCCTACTCCATAAGTATTTGGTTGTTTCTGTCTTCACAAAGATAGAAAACAACAAGGTCTCTATGCAGGAACTTTTTCCTATGTGGTGCATGCTAAATGACCAACCTTATTGCACTATCTTTCACCTAATGAAGGGGTTCCAGTAGATGGCGAGACCCAGTAGTAGAAAACTAGGACTAGGCCATGTAATCACTACCATTGCCGACTACTTTGATATCGATATAACTGACCTTACAATGTTACCATCCGAGCTATTTTCTCCCAAGTATTTACAGGATGCAGAGCTCACCTACAAGAGAGGCACATAATTCAAAGCCTATGGTGATCGTGAGGATGTCAAACAAAGACACCTTGATGTGGATTCCATAGATACAGATAAGAAGGAAGAGGAGGGTGCTGCTTCCGAAGAAGAACAGACAAATACTACAGAGCAGACACATACTGAGGAACAGACACAACATAAGGAGCAGGAGGAGTGCCCAAGGGTAGTAGAAGCTATAACATAGCGTACAATTGAAGAGTTGTTGTTAAGGATCGAGTAAGGCAATGCTGATAATGCCGCTCACCTCACCCGAGTGAAGGCCACTGTCAATGAAATCCACCGAGAGCAACGTTATTAAAGAAGAAAAATGCTTCAATTCTTTGAGCTCTCGGGCATCAATGTGCCTTCCCCCACTCTATCTCCACCATCATCTCCACCTCCTACAAGCATTTGACTCTCAACCCACCCTTTCTTTTATATGTCTCTTTTTGCATGTTTTCTGTGTTTTTCTCACATGGCATGAGCACTTTCTTGGAATTGAGCATGTATTAACTTGAAATCACCTCAATTGGATTGGTTCTTTCTATAAACTTAGCAAATCCTTAGGTATGAGCAGGTATACATATTTACCTTAGATAATAAGTTTGATCCTTCTATATGTGCACTAGACAAAAGAGCATAAATTTGTGAAAAATGCTAAGATGCGAACGTGATGATTTATAATAAGTGGAGGAAAGGACTAAGGAAATAAAAAAAAGTAAAATAAAAAGCCCAAAGGCAAAGAGCTAATCATTCCGCTGTCATCAAAGGTGCCCAAAACTGGCCTTGGTGGCAAGAATAGTGCTAGTAGCCATTCGAGTGTAGGTAGTATATCAAGTAACTGAGTACCATCACCAAAAGCATGGGGTATTCAATGAGAAAGACCTACCTCTCAAACAAGAGCCATAAGAGAAATAAAAAAAAGGAAATAAAATAAATAAAACCTTATGATCCTCAAAACATAAAGCAAATTGGATCATTACTCAAAGGCTTACTAGGTTTATAAGGAACTATACAAGATGGGTGATGACAGTTAATAATGTTTACTTCCAGGAAATGCAAATTTCCATAGATTAAGTATTGAAAAATTCTTTATTGTGTGTGTCTTTGCTTGGGGACAAATAAAAGTTTAAGTGTGGGAATGTTGATGTGTGTCAATTTGCATGATTGTTCTAGCAGTTTTAGTTAGCTTTAATGTTCCAACTTTTATGTTTCTGCTTTGAATTAGTAGAATTTGATGATTTTGTTGAAGTGTGTAGCAATAGGGAAGCAACCAAAGAGAACTGAAGAGTTTCGGGGCATTTCAAGTCAAGTCACGATCGTGACATCCAAAGTCACGATCATGACAGAAAGAATACAAGGAAGACACCTCCAAGCAAGTCATGATCATGACATTCAAAGTCACGATCATGACAAAAGCTCAGCCAAGAGGAGTAGAGCCAAACCAAGTCAAGTCACAATTGTGACATTCAAAGTCACGATCGTGATAGAAGGATTGAAGCCCGAGCACATTCAAGTAAGCAAGTCATGATCATGACTTACAAAGTCACGATCGTGACTTGCAAAGTCACGATCGTGACTTCTCAATTATGAGCCATTTAAAGTACAAAATCTGTAAAAGATTGAGGGGGAAAAAGGGATCCATGGGGGGAACAAAGAAAAAAAGCTTTAATGGAGACCTTATGGGCAAAGAAATCAACAAGATGGGCAAAAATGTAAACAAATTAGAGTTAAAGCTGGAGGACCTCCACTTAAAACATAAAAAGAGGATGGCATCTAGGGATAAAGCATTCAGCATCTGTACCAGTAGCTTCTGGATCTTTTTGGCAATTTTGTATATTGTTCTTCTTTGTTCTTCATTTTCTTCTTATATCATCTTTCTCAGCCATGAGTGGCTAAGTACTTTATGTAGGATTTGATTTCTAAATCCCTTTTGTGATAACTGTTGTATTTGTGCTTGTTAATATTGCTATGAATGTTTAAATCTAAAGTTTGATTTTGGAAACAAACCTCAGCTGTATAATTATAACGAGAGTTAGATTATAGAATGCTTGTTTATTGTAAGATGTTCAAATCTAAAGGTTAGTTTTCTAATTAATAACTTAAGCTCTGTGATTGCACCGAGAGTTGGATCATGGAAAGCTTACTTATTCTAGTTAGTGTAGTGGGTGAGAGAGATCTTCATGCCTCTAATCCCTGTATGATTACTAGATAGTCTCCCTAATTAGAGGACCTTGATTGTGACTAAGGAATTCTAAAGATTAGAGTGAGGTTTAGGTTATTTCACCTTGAGAGAGGGAATTTGATGTTGTGGGATATCTTAGGTAGCAATAAGCACATGTGCGGTTATCCTAACTTGGTGACGATGATTTTAAGTCCTATATTTCACATCAACTGTTTTACTCTTTAATTCAAATCCATTTTTATCTTTCTACTTGTATGTCTTTGCAACTATATACTTCCAAAACACCAACCTCTTATTCTCACCTAAACAAACCTAAAATCTAAGTAGTGGTTGATAAATCACTAAATCCTCATGGGATCGATATCTTACTACAGCAATCTGTATACTTACAGTGAAGTAGTGAACAAAACTACTATCGTCATAGAAGCGATCAGGATTGTACAACCTTACATGGCTTTTACTTAGTACACTCGAGTTGTGGTGTACAAATATTGAACATTATTAAAACATTATATCTTTGCAAATTTTGATAGTGAAGCCATTATTTACTACCTTTATTCTTTTATCAGAATATTATACATTATGTTCCATTGCTGAAACATAACCAATCTACTCTTTTATATAGGTGTAGGTAGATGATGACTCAACAATCTCTTTCCATATTTTGTACTCTTTCTTGCTAGTGGGGTGATGCTAAGTGGAGCTGATTAGGTAAGTTTAGGCTCCAATACTTGAAGACGTTCCAGCTGGTCTCCATCAATATTGTTTTTCTACATGTTATTGTGTAATTTTAGAACCTGATATCCCATGTCTTTTGATTTAGACATGTGGAGTTATGTTCGATATACAAGAAGTTTGTTGTTATCCTTAGAGTCTCTAGTAGTATGATAATGATGCTAACAATGCCGGTGCCCATTAAAGAGGCATTTCCCTATCTAATTAGGGCATTTGATGTCAGCCCTATTACAACAAGGTCGTTGCTAACTATAAAGGGCTCTATAGATCTATCTATTGTCTGTTGACTATATGGCCATAAGTTAGTGACTACCCTTTCATGGTTGAGGATAGTAGGATTCAGACTGTTGGCATAGTTTCTGTTTATTGACCTATCTAAATATGGGGATTTGATAATTGGTCTAATGATAGACCAAGTGGAGCTGGTTCAGACCCCATTTCCTATGATTATGGCAGAGATGATCCTTGGGCTGGACAAAGTGAGATGAGGTTCATCTGGATGCCTTAGTGGTAGTCTGCTTCTATTGTAGGTATGAATTCTAAGCCATCTTTGTAGGTTTTCAACTTAAAAAAGCTGTATTTTTCCTTAATTTTTACATGAGTCACCTCTTGTGTGGTTTTTAGCTCATCGGGCCATTTATTTTGCTTTAGACTTTAACTTTTATCTGAATTAATCCTTTGGATTTTCAATTCAGTGGGTCACTCTAACTTTCACTTAAGTAGCCTTATGCAAGGTTTTCAACTTAGCAACCTTTTGTTTTTGTTTTTTCTATTTTTTATATTTTTATAGATTTAGCTTCAAGAGAAGTTGGGGATCTTGGCACCATCGATGAACAATCCACAGAGATATGTAACTTATAGCCATATGAGGAGAGGCTACACCTTTAGCAAGGCAAAGACATTGACATTCAATGACTAAGTCAAATGGATGGGGGTTATCGCTAAGAGTGAAGTCAGGTGGACCTATCCTTTGTGGTACATCCACCATGTGATAATGAGGACATATATAATATACATACCATTACTGGGCTTCTAAGGTTGTGCTCACTACAATACTGCTAGAGTATGTTCTCAGTACGGTTAGAAATAGATCATTCCTCGATCACTGCTAAAGTTCAAGGGAGGGCAACTACTATCTTGCTTCTTGGAGCACATGGAAAGGACTTGGCCTTATCTCAAGATCGTGTTGGTAGAGATCGTTAGAGATAGATCTACTACAGATGATGAGTACAAGTTATGGGTATTGCACCACACCTAGATTTCTGTATTACATGAGATGTTAGATGATAAAATAGTGCTTTATATTTGCAACTCGTATTACTTATGGCTAAGTTTATGAATATGCATTCAATTTACATTTATGAGATTTAAACATTTGCATGAGCAATGTTAAAACTAGCACAGAGGTTCTAATATGCATCAAACTCAACCCCTATCACTGACCAGTCTCGTGTGAGATTTTCTGATCGATTATTTTAAAACTCTCCTTTTGCTTTTAGGGCTCTAACTTTTGCATTAGTCATCCAAGTGGATTTCCAACTCATTAAGTGATTATTTTTCTTTATTTATCTTTTTATCATTTTCTTTTACCCTTTTCTCTAGACAAAATACTTCTTCAACCAGTCAAGATTGACAAGTTCACAGAACTTGTTACCCTTCAAGTCTTAAATATGAATGATGCCTTTAGATAGAATCTTCTTAACTAGGAATAGGTCTTCCCAATTAGGTCTAAACTTCCCACATGGGTCACAAATAGCTAGTCTGGCTTGCTTAGAACCAAATCACCTTCCTATATGGTAACAGGCCTAACTTTCTTGTTGAATGCAATTGCCATACGTTTCTTATAAAGCTGTATATGATAAAGAGCCTTCAGTCACTTCTCATCAATGGTAGCCAACTGTTCGTATCTAGCTCTCTTCCACTTGGTTTCTGGCAACTAAGCTTCCAAGATAACCTAAAGTGACTTCAACTCTACTTTAATTTGTAATACAGCTTTTATCTTGTAAACTCGTAAGACTCCTTGTAGTGTTTTTGTAACCCCATAAAGCAAATGGTAACTGCTTATATCAATCCTTGTAAGTTTACATTATCTTGGCCAAAATCTACTTGATCATCTTATTAGCCATTTTAACTGCCCTATTAGCTTGAGGGTGATATCAAGAGGATTGATGGTGTTTGATCTCATATCTTTGTAGTAGATCAAATGTTTAGCCCTGAAACTACATGCCATTATTGGACACCAAGTGATGCGGTACCCCATATTGGTATATGAAATTCTTCTTTATAAACTTGGCAACTACTTTGCCCTTAGTTTACTATAGAATTCTGCCTCCACCCACTTAGAGAAGTAGTCAATGACCACTTGTATATACCAATGCTTATTAGAAGCTTTAGGATGGATCTCACCTATAATGTCAATTTCCTAAGCTAAGAAAGGCCACAACATTATCAAATTTTATAATCCAATCAATGGGATATGACTCAGATCTCTATGAATCTGACACTCATGACATCGCCACACAAACTGTATGTAGTCAGTCACCATGGTAAGCCAAAAGTAACCTTGGTGTAAGATCTTTCTATATAGAGTGAATCCATTCATGTGGGATCTGTAAGTACCAGCATGTACCATTTGCATGATTGTCTTGATCTCCTTCCTTAATATGCACCAAAGTTGTAATGTCACATCCTGCATTTAGTGATTACTATGCATTCATAAATTGATATTATGTTGTGCTTTCTATGTTATTGTTGTGAAAATGATATGAAATTATGATTATGGTGATAAGTTTCTAATAAAAATTGAGTTTAAAACTTAAATGAGGATATTGAAAATTTTACCGCAAACCCCTAAAACAAATGTTAAATGGCACTAAAACGTGGATTCTAAGTTATATACAGTGAATTTGACTGAATGGTTTTGACCATTATGCTTGTGTTAACCTTAATTAGATATATGTAAATTTTGAAAATTTTGGATTAATTGTTTTTTTAGGACATCAAACTTGGGTCGTCTTTATTTAAGTGACTATTTCGAGGTGATATTAAGGAAGTAAGATATGTAAGGTAATTATAAATATTGACTTCGTAAATTTTATAATTAATAGTATTTATTTATAGCTATTTAGTTTGATGATGATGATTAGAAATAAGAAACTTGATGTTAGCAAGATAATTAGTAAGTAATTAAGATAAATTAGATTATATTTTTAATTAAAAAAACAAAATAAAATGAGAAGTTATGTGTTAAGGGGCGTGGAAATATAAATAGAATTTAGGATTTAGGAGATTTTAAAAAAAAGTTGAAGGATATGACTTATGATAGGGAAGAGTAATATTTTCATTTTAGCTTGAATTATTAGGGCATTGTCACAACAAGAGATGCCCTACATCTTCATTTTATTGCCAGCCGCCTATCCCCTCTTCCCTACAGCCAAAAATCTTCCATCTCATCCTCTTATCTTCATGATCGATTGCAAGCTTCTTCCTCCACTCAATTTTAATCCTTTTTCTTATATTGTTTTGATCTTATCTTCTTCCTTCTTTCTTAAAACTAGCCAACCACTTCTTTATTTATCATTTTATTTTTGTTCTGCCTTCATAAACTACATTAAAGGTACATGATTGGGTCATTTCCAGCCGCAACTTCATTATCCTCTTTGTTCTTGAAGAATCTGACGAGTTGTTGCTGAAACTGGACAAGGACTTCCACTTTGTTCTTCCTCTTTTGGTGATTTTCTTTGAGTTTCAATTAAGAATCTGCTGTTTTCTTTAAGTCTGGCCGAATATCATCCTTCTTTCCATCTTTCAAAGAAGGAACTGAAGCATGTTCACTTAAGTAAGTCATACTTCTCTTTTATTTTTGTTCTTCCTTAAAAAGCCGAAGCTTGGTGACCTCTAACCTTCATTATTTTTATGGATTTAGTCTTTGAACTGAACATGTATGTGTTTGTTAAGAAGGTTTTATATCAAGGTGACTGTTAGGCGCATTATTGGAGCTAATTCACAAAGAGAAAAACATCATCTGTTAGTTGATTGTCTTTGGTTTTGTTTAAGGTGAGATTTGTAGTGTTAAATCCAGTTATTTTTATGCATTTTATGAGCAGAATGCTTCTTGGTCAAATGGTTCTGTGGTTTTGGTTTATTCTTATGAATTTTTGGATGGTTAGATGCCTTTAAGTTGTATAAATGTATGGAAGAAATGTTGGTGTTGTGTGGGGTGCGTATTGGTATTATTTTTACTATTGTCGAATGTTGAGCAGGTTATGTTAATGAAGATGGTAAATTGAAAATGATTTTTGGAACATAATTCATGCGTGTTCATAGTTAAAGATGGTTATTTTGATGAAGAAGGAATTAATAGTTAATGAGAAAAGTATAATACATGATTCATACGTATAGAATTATAGGCTTTCTAGAAAAATAGATATTTAAGTTAAGAGTTAAAATAGAAGTAAATGAGATGTTTTGAGTTTGAATTTTGATATGGGGTTTGTTTTAAAACAAATAAATTTAAGTTTATATTTAAAATATATATATATATATATAAGATTTTTAATATTAAACTTTGTAAACACAAATTATGGTTATTAGATAAATTCATACGATGGTAAATTAAATTATTTAAACAAAACATAGAGGATGTTTTTAAAATTTCAACATACGTTGATGTATGAAGTTTGATTATTTTGGTTACATGTTTAATTAAATTACTTAATTTTATTTAGAATTTGTGTAAGGATCAATAAGATTTCAAATTAAGATATAGTATTCATATAGTAAGTTGAATGTCATACGATTTTGGAGTCTTGGTGAATTCTTTTGGACATTTAAATAAGCTATAATCTATATAAGTTTTAAAAATAATCAAATCTTCAATTGTTAGGAAAATAATTTGGAGGTAGGTTCAGTTAAAAATAAAATGGTATAAGCTTTAAAGTATAGTAAAGAGTATGGGAAAATTTTAAATATAGAATTGTAAGGTAATATTACGTATAAACGGTTTATTTAGGTAATTTATGGAAGAATGTTATGGCAGAAAATAAATATGTAATAATAATAAAATACATAGATTATGGAAACTATATATAACTATATAAAAATGAATTTGTTTTGTTTTAAAGAAATTTTGGTTATGAAATTAGATAAATTCATATGATGATAAGTTTGGTTAAAAAAAATTAAAAATTAATTAGATAGAAGATATCATAACATTTAAATATATGTTTAAACATGGAGTATGGTCAATTCGGTAAAATGCTTGAATAAATTTCATTTAGATTAATAATTTTATTTAAGTTGAAAGTAAATGACAAATCTGAAGGAAATTAGTTAAATGAAGACTATTTGATGATTATTGGTTTTAAGAAAAAGGGATTTTAGG
>CANYBF011813488.1:0-11812 GCA_948192965.1 Dalechampia spathulata | reverse complement strand
GTAAGGTTTTTGACTCATCGGGCTATTGATGTATATATTTTTTTTAGACCCTAACTTTTGCCTGAACTGCCCCCTTGGGTTTTTAGCTCAGCGGGTCGCTCTAATTTTTGCCTAAGCAGCCTTTTGCAAGGTTTTCAACTCAATGAGCTTTTGTTTTTATTTTGTTATAGATTTAGCTTCAAGAGAAGCTTAGGATTCTGGCACCACCAGTGGGTGATCCAAAGAGATACCTACCTCATAGCCACATGCGGAGAGGTTACACCTTCAGTGAGGCAAGGTCGCTGACATTCCATGGCTGGGTTGAGTGGATGAGGACCAGGCTCAAGAGTGAGATCATGTGGACCTGTCCTTGGTGGCGCATATAGCATGTGACTGTGAATACTTATATAGACTACATTCCACTATCAGAATTTAAGCGTTGCATGCACTACAGTTCTGCTAAACTCTATCGTCATTACAGCCACTAACAGGCTATTCCTCAGCTGACAGAGTTTGAGGGAGGGCAGTTGGCATCCCGCTTCTTAGAGCATGTGGAGAGGACCTGGCCTTGTCGTAGAGTTATGTTGGTAGTGATTCCTGGAGTTGGATTTGCTACAGATGAGGAGTATAAGCAGTGGATGCTGTGCCACACCTGAATCCTATACTACAAGAAGTTATTAAGCGATAAAATTACATGTAATAAAGAAAAATAATGCTTTGTATTTGAAATTTGTATTACTTATGGCTAAGTTTATGAACAAGCGTTCCATTTGCATTAATGAGATTAAAACATTTACATGAAAAATGTTAAAATCAACAGAGAGATTCTTTGATATGCATCAGACCTAACCCCTGTTGTTAACCAGCCTCGCATGAGATTTTTTGATCAACTATTTTTAACGCTATCCTTTTACTTTTAAGAGCTCTAACTTTTGCATGAGTTGTCTAAGCGGATTTTCAACTCATCAAGCAAGTATTTTTCTTTTTGCCTTAACTTTTATATGAACCGCCTATACAGGTTTTTGGCTCACCAAGCTTTTCATTTTTATTTTACCTTTCTTTTACATTTTTCTTTTAATAAAATACTTCTTCAGCCGATCAAGGTTGATGGGTTCTGAGAATTCATTGCCCTCTAAGTCTGAGATGTGGACAATGCCTTTGGATAGGATCTTTTTGACTAGGAATGGGCCTTCCCAGTTTGGTCTGAACTTTCCACGAGGGTCACGGATGGCTAGTCTGACTTGCTTCAGAACCAGGTCGCCTTCCTGTATAGTAACAGGTTTGACCTTTTTGTTGAATGCATTTGTCATATGCTTCTTGTAAAGCTGTAAATGAGAGAGGGCCTTCAGCCACTTCTCATCAATAGTAACCAGTTGTTCATACCTGGCCCTTCTCCACTCAGCTTCTAACAATTAAGATTCTAGAATGACACAAAGTGACTTTAGCTCCATTTTAATTGGTAATACGGCTTTTGTCCCATAAAGTAAAGAGTAGGGGGTAGCACCCATAGGACTCTTTTCAGTAGTTCTGTATCCCCATAAAATAAATGGCAACTGCTCATGCCAATCTCTGTAAGTATGCACTATCTTAGCCAAGATCTGCTTGATCGTCTTGTTGGCCACTTTGCCTACCCCATTAGCTTGAGGGCGATATGGAGAAGATTGATTATGCTTGATCCCATATCTTTCTAGCAAGTCAACTATCTGGCCTTGGAATTGCACTCTATTATCAGATAGCAAGTGATGTGGTATCCCATATCAGCATACGAGATTTTTCTCTATGAACTTTATGACCTGCTTTGCCCCCAATTTACTATAAGATTCTGCTTCCACCTACTTAGAGAAGTAATCAATAGCCACTAATATGTACCAATGCCAATTGGATGTGTTAGGATGAATCTCACCCATGATGTCAATTCCCCAGGCTGAGAATAGCCAAGGTGTTATCAAATTCTGCAATTCGACTGGTGGTAGGTGACTCAGATCTCCATGAATCTAGCATTCATTGTACCTCCGTATAAACTGTATACAGTCTATCTCCATGGTGAGCTAAAAATATCCTTGGTGCAAGATCTTTCTATAAAGAGCGAATCCATTCATGTGGGGTCTGTATACACCAGCGTGTACTGTCTGCATGATTGATTCAATCTCCTTCTCTGATATACATCAAAGTTGTAGACCATCCATTATTCTTCTGTAGAGAACACCCTGATACCAGGTAAAGTTGGCTGCTAGTCTATGTAGAGCTAGTTTATCAATTTTATTAGCTTCTTCCGAATAAGCATTGGATTTCAGAAAGTTCATGATATTAGCATACCATAAAACCTCATCTTGTTGGTCGAGGACCATAACCCGCTCTCCTTTATAGCAAGGAATTCTTGACTGTTCGATGAGTATAGGCTAAACTTGACTCTGCAGTTACTCACAAACTAAAGCCAGTGTGGCCAAAGCATCAACAATCTGATTCTCTTCATGCGGTATGTGAATAAATTAGCATGAGCTAAAGTTGTAAACCATGAGCTTCATGTATTCAGCATAAGGCTTGAGCCTTTCTTCTTTGACATCCCACTCAGCCATGGATTGATGAATGACAAGCATTAAATCACTAAATACCTTAATACCTTAGGCACCAATCATTAGTAATGATTCAAGCCCAAATAAACATGCTTCATACCCAGTCATATTATTGGTGATTGGAAAGCTCAGCTGCTTTGAAAGCATCATCAGTTCGCCTTCAGGAGTGACTAGCACAACTTCTATGCCTGCACCTCTTCTATTGACTGCACCGTCAAAAGTTTTAGAGTCATCCATCAACCTAGATGCTAAGAATTTGGCAATTGCTCTGCCTTTGATCACCTTGGTAGTGATGTACTACACATCAACCTCTGATAACAGGATCAGTCACCTGGAGAGTTTTCCTACTAACAAAGGAGCTTCATACAAGTACTTCATAGGGTCGACCTTGGAGATCGCCTGAACTTGGTATGACTAGAAGTAGTGTCTGAGCTTCTTGGTAACCCAAACCATAGCACCATGCATAGCTTCTTAACAGTGCTATATTTGCATTCTATTGGGAACAGCTTCTTACTCAAGCAGTAGAAAGCATGCTCAACTTTGGTGTTATTTTTCCTAGCCATCATAGCACCTACTAACTCCTCTTCTAAGACTAGATAGAGCAATAGTGGTTTTCCCGACCGAGGTGGTTACAAGATCGATGGGTTGGAGAGATAATTCTTCACCCTCTCAAATGCAAACTAACAATTCTCATCCCAAACCATAGGCTGGTTTTTCCTTAAAAGCTTGAAGAATGGCTCATACATGGTAGTGAGCTTGGTGATGAATCTGCTAATGTACTAGAGCTATCCCAAGAATCCCCTGACTTCAGCCTCACTTTTAGGAATAGGCATTTCACGGATCCACTTTACCTTGTCAGGATCCACTTCAATACCCCTTTAACTCACAATGTAGCCCAACAACTTACCAGACGTCACCCCAAATGTGCACTTCTTCGAATTCAATCTAATTCTGTACTTCTCAACTAGCGTGAAAAATCTTTCAAGAGCAACTGGGTGTTCTTCCCTGGTGGGAGACTTCACCATCATATAATCCCCATAGACCTCAACCTCCTTGTGGATTAGATCATGCAACAAGGTTATTGTAGCTCTCTGATAGGTAGCGCCTGCATTTTTCAAGTCAAAGGGCATGACCTTGTAGTAATAGGTCCCCCATTCTATGATGAAAGCTATCTTCACCTTATCTGTAATAGCCATCAAAATCTAGTTGTACCCAAAAAATCCATTAGTGAAGGAACACATAGCGCTAGCGGCTACACTGTCAACTAACACGTTGATATGCAATAAAGGAAAGTTATCCTTTGGACATGCTTTGTTAATATCCCTGTAGTCTACGTAGACCCTGACCCTACCATCTTTCTTAGGAACCAGTACCACATTGGCCAACCATTCTATATAGTCAACCACTTTTAGGAATTTGGCATCAAAGTACTTCTAGACATCCTCTTTAACCTTTTGAGCCCATTCTGGTCAGAGGCACCGTAGCTTCTGCTTAATTGGCTTGAACCCAGGCTTGGTTGGAATTTTGTGTTCTGCAATTGATCTATTGACACCCGACATGTCTTCATAGCCTAGATCAAAGGCTTTTATATGCTTTTTTAATGCGCTAATTATTTCTATTCTCTCTTCAAAGGTCAAGTCTGATGCAATCTGCAGTAGATAGGGTTTTTCATCTATGTTAATGTTAACATTTACAATGCATGATGCGTTAATGTCAAAAATACTCATGTAATGTTCATGTTCATGCATAATGCCATCAGAATACACATCATAAATATAAGCAAAGTTGTTCTTCATTGCATTGTATTTAGATGAAATTACATCATCATCAAATAAAACAGAAATTGGGACATCAGTGTTCTCATACAACAGCTCATCAAAGGTGCTATTCACCAGAGTAGCAATGTCTTCATAGACCTTTGGTAGCAGCAGGTTCTCTACATCTAAGTTCTGTAGCTTAGCTCTCAGTGCAGCGACTATAATGATTTCTGGCTCCAGGCTGCTGGTGGTGAGATCAGCAACATCACTAAAGATCTAAAAATCATCATCAGGGTTGATGGTGTAAGAAGTAGCAACAGTCTTTTCAGCTACTATCAAGGCTGACAGGTCATAGACATCATCAAAGATAGCAAACTGCTGGTCGAAGAAGTCATCTGAGTTGAACAACCCAGAGGGATGATCATGTTGTGTCTCTCCTTGAATGAAGATAACCATCTTGCACTCCTCTGGCTTGTCTGAAGTATAGGGATCAAACCTAATCCAGTACCTCTCTTCTTACATGGCTGTAAGAATGTCAAACTCTACCAAACCTTGCTAATACCAGCCTAAACCTTTACCAGGCACAAAGTTCATCATTTGCATCATCCTCTCTACAGCAGGACTTGATTGGTACAAGTATGATACAGACTCTCTGATAGCAGCGATCTAAAAACCAGTCATAAGAGGGACATCTTCCCTGATATAAGCCAAAGCAACCTCATCATCAATAGCAATGGTAGCCACACCCTCATTATGTGGAAACTTGATCTTTTGGTGTAAAGTGGATGGTACACCTCCCAAGGGATGGAACCACGGTCAGCCCAACAGTAAAGCAAATGACATTGGTATGTCAAGAACTGTAAACTCTACCATTGATTCGATCGGCCCGACAGTAATAGTAGCAGTGAAGGTACCAGTAACCTCCTTTTTAGACTCATCATATGCCCTGATGATAGTCTTGCAAGCCTCGGTTGGCTTTTTTTGAGCTTTTGGCTTCTTTCCCAGATCAAGAGGAGTGAACACCTTACCACTTTGAGTTATGTTACAAACCCGAGAGGACATCTTATTAGCACCTAACTCTTTCTACTGCTTGGGCAATTTTAGTGCTGGAATTGCTGCCTTGGAAGTCTCGGTCAACTTACCTTTCTTAGAAGCTTGCTTCTTTGATGGTTTAGATTTAGAGGCATCTTGAGTAACTGCGGACTCATCCTCTAAACCGTCATACCATATGTCAATGGCACCAATATCAAATCCACCACCTGGTCAAAAGGTAATGGTAGGTACTTTAGCAACCTCCTCACTGTCGAGGGGAGAAAAGGAGTTAAGTACCAGGGATTCTAGCAACCTTGATTGGAGCATGTATATGCAGTTGGCTTTATGGTAATTAGGCAACGGGTTTATCTTCGTTGATGGCTTGGATTTCTCAAGGTCTTCAATTTCACTAGAGTCAATGAGGTTCTGAATGACCAGTCTAAGAGAGCAACAGTCATCAATGTTGTGGCCATGATGCTGGTGATAATGGTAATAGGTTTTGGTATCCACTAAGGCTGGGGGTGGTGTTTTAAAGTTTAGCTCAAGTGGCTTGATGAGCTTGGCTTTGAGGAGATGCCCGAAAACCTTAGAATGTGGCATTCCAAGATCCGAGAATCTTCGGGATGGAGTAGTGTTTTGGAGTATGGGGTTTGGTGTTTGTAGGGCATTGACGTAGTAAGGCTTTTACTGTGTTTAGGGGTATGTGGTAGTTTTGGGTTTCATAAAGGAAGGCTCCTTTTTCTTACCCTCGGTCTATTCTATCCATTGGCCAATAGAGTAGATGTCCTCAAAGGTGTGGAAAGTCTGATACTTCAGCTTATCCTGGTAGAGTGATAGTGATCCCATGATAAGCTTGTTGATCATATCAGACTTAGATGGTTTTTGTCTGACTAGTGCAGCTTTGTCCATCCAACGATTGAAATAATCCATAAAAGACTCATTGGTTTTCTATTTAACCATTTCAACATCCATCAGGGTTACATCAAATTAGGACTTGAACCCGTATTGTTTACAGAAGGCAGTACAAAGAGGCTTCCACTCAACCGTGGTTGCCTTATGTAGATTATGATACCAGGCCATTGCTGATCCTTCCAGTAAGATGAAGAAAAGTTGGATTATCTAATCATCTAATAGGTCTGTAGTGCTCATCATCATGGTGTAGGTCTTTGGATGATTCTTTGGGTCCCCAACTCTGTTGTACTTAGGAACGTTTGGGAGCTTGAACTTGGCAGGCAGCCCCTTAATGGCTCGAACTGAGAACTCATCAAAGTCTAGATCAAACCCCATGTATTTGGTCTTCATGATAGTCTACAATTGTTCTATCTTTTGTTCCAAGACAATGGTCTCAGATTTCTGAACATCATGCATATGGAGTGAGACATCATCATCAATCTCCATGTCATACAGATTGATACATTTCCCCTTCTCCTTGATAGGAGCTGGAGGGGTGATGAACTCATCAGGACTGAGAGCCTCCCGGATCTGCTGTTATAAGAGGGTCTTAAAGTCATCATTCAAGAGCTTGGCCATAGACTGATCAATGAGCTTCTGAACTGCAATAAGCATGGCCTCATCTGCTGTGGAGATAGGAGGGTCAGATGATGATGCAACATTTCTGGCATGTTGAGAGTTTGACATGGTCTATACATGATAGAAAGAGTTAGCATGAATGCATGAGTATGCACATACGATTGTATATGGTGCACATGATGCGACATGTAGGACGTATGTGTGACCTATGCTAGGAAACATGCGATGTTATGGCTGCATAATAAAGTGGGTTAGTATGTGTATGCATGGGATGTACGTGATACGTCACATAGAATGTATGCATGACCTATGCTAGGAAACATCTAGCGTTATGGTTACAAAAGGAAATCTGTTAGAAGATTGCATGAGTATGCATGTATTCATGTTAGGAAAATTGATATGGAAACTCTTAGAGCCCTTTCAAGGCTCTTAGACCAAGGACCACACTTGGAGCAATAGCGCAGTCTTCCCGAGGGGCTACCTTGAGGAATGATACAGACTCGAAAGAGTCACAAGGGAGTTGCCATCGGATGGTTCTGGATTGGTTCAACCAACCCATAGCATGAGTACTAGTTAAACCCTTAAGAGATTGGGTTTAGGTGGTGAAAATCTATTTCTATGAGTTTCCAAAATCAATTTTACCATTATAGTTTGAGTTAATTATCCTAAGCAGGCAACCATACGAGCACAACGTGGCATGTGATTTGACGTAGCATGGTTGCACGTAGAATGGCATTTAATACTATATGGCATTTGAATGACATGGCATATGCATGACATATGAAGTGATGACATAATAAAATGGCATGGCATATGCATGACATGATGTAATATTTATGGCATAGTAAAATGGCACGACATAGTGATGTGTGGGTGAATTGGCATTTGACATGGCATGTGACGTGGCATACGACATGACATGTGGTATGGCATATGGCATGACATGTGACATGGCATGGCATCATGGCATAATGGCATGTGAGATTGCATGGCATCATAGCATAATGGCATGTGAGATGACATGGTATATTGGCATATAGCATGATAAATAGCGCATATTGGATGGTAGGTTAGCATATTTGAGTTGTATTGGCATACGAGATAATTATGTTATGGCATGGCATATGCATGATATGGCATAGAAGTGTGTGATATGGCATGTGACATGATATTTCATATATACTTGAGAAAATATAAAACCATCCATGAAATAAAAGAATACATAAAGGCTAGTGAAAGGGATCAATGAAATAAGGGATGTACATGGGATTTAAAAGGGTAATTATGATAAAATATGAATAATTCTATCCTATTACAAAAATATCCACGCATACAACATTTTTAGGTGTTAAGTAACACCCCCTCCTGCTCGGGTGATTTTTCTCCTCTGGTAGCATGAGCTAAAAATGCATGAGTGATTAATGATGCAAATAAACAAATAAATTCCTTAGTAGCAAATGAATTTAAGATTTATTTAACTAGTCCAATGCCATATGAAAGCATGAACCAAGAGTCAAAATCCCACTAATTGTGTGGCAACAATCATGCAAATTAACATGAGTCGGATCGTGAAAATTAAATAAATAAAAATAATTTTAAGCAAAATTATTTTTGGTTGATCATGGAAAATCAAATGGGAATTGCTAACATCACATGAAATAATTGGAGATAGTAACTCAATCAATTTGAATCCAATCCTATTAAAAATTGCATTTATATGAGTTAAATAGACATTTAATCGTAAAAAATCAATTTTGAGTCCAAAATTAATTAAATGTAATTAATTTTTGATGGATCCAATACACTTAAGTTACTACCAAACATCAAATCTTACTAGAATTATAAAAACAGGTTTGAAAATGAGTGAAAAATGTGCTTTTTCTGGAAAAATGTAAGGGATGTGTGTAGCATGTAATGCTATGTGTGTAGCATATAGGCTATTTACTGCACACATAGCATGATGTGTAGCCCACACAGGGAGTGAATCTATAAGAAAATCAAATTTATTAGTAAAAACACGATCTACAGATAAATCCTGGCAAGTTTAATGAAGGCAGTACCTCATTTTGAGCACGAATCAGCATCCGAATCAGAAATCCAACAAGTAAATGGGCATTTAACTTGAACAATCAATTTTAAGCCTAAAACCAATTAGATCTAGATAATATTTGATATATCCAGAACATTAAGACTATGGAAAAGCTATTAATGTTACTGGAATTGTTAGATCGGAAGTAAAAATGAGTGAAATCAAAGAAGAAAACTGATTTTCTAGAAAAATAGGGGCCTATATGCCAGCATATAGACCTATGTGCACCACATATAGGCTAGATGTGGTGCATATATGTGTATATATAGTGCATATAGTAGAGAAAATGGGAGGAAAATAAAGTTTTTTAGGCAAAAACTCGAGATCTAACCCAGATCTAGGCATATCGAAGGCAGAAAATGAGTTTTTGCTCTGTGAATTTGCATCCAACTTGAGTAAAATAAATTTAAGGCTAAAATTATGTAGATCTAAAGAATATATGATAGATCTAGAATACCAGAGGCATGGAAGAGCCTCTGATGAAGCTAGATTCATCAAACTGGGTAAAAAACTAGAGGAAAACGGGAGAAAATAGGCATTTTTTGGAAAATTTAAGGCCTATATGTGTAGCATATAGGCTTATGTGTGCCACATATAGGTTATATGTGGCACACATATGTGTATATGCATAGCATATACCCTAAAAAATAGAAGCAAAAATTCATGAATTTCGACAAAAATACAAAATCTAGCTCGAATCTAGGCAAATCGAAGCTAGAAATGTGCAGATTTGATTACAAAATAGCATTATTAATCAATAAGAAGCATGATTGAATCCAATCAACAAGAAAACAAGCTAAAATAGGAGGATTTAAGCAAAAACCAGAAGAAAGTGGAAAAAATGAAGATTTGACTTACTATAGTAGGTTTTCTTCAAAGATCTTGCTTTCCAAACAAGTTTAAGAGCCTAAATAGTGTTAATTAGTCTCTAAATCCCTAGTAATTTACTTATTTAATTGCCTAATTAAGTGAGAGTAAATTTTGGCAAAGTTTTGGCCATTTTTAGCAATATTTTGGACTAATTTTTCATGAACCCAAGTGATATATTTATAGTGGAGGAGCTAGGGTTCGAAAAATGTAATTTTCCATGTTGGATTTGAAAATTTTAAAGCTATGTGCACCATACATAGTGCTATGTGCACCACACATAGCCTATGTGTGCAGCATGTAGTGTTACATACTACACACATAGCATTTTGACCCATCACGTAGGGCCCACTGCAGTCACATTGGGATATGCGCCTCATGTCAAACAAGCATCATTTGGCATTTTAAGACGTTGTGCTATATGGAGCACGTTAGATTTGGCCCCACCAAATGTCTTATTTTGCTACATGTATAGTACATAGTACTACATGATACGCATATAGCATTTTGCATGCTATATACTCCACCTTGTATGAGCAAAATGTAATGCGCTTTGCATGTCAAATAAGCATCATTTGACATACTAAGACATTGTGCTATGAGAAGTACCCCGGATTTGGCCTGAAAAGTAGGCCCCACCAGACGTCTTTTTATGCTATATAGTGCGCACGTAATGCTATCCACTCCATGTGTTCTATTTATGTATTTAAGCTCATTTGGGTAAAATATAAAGTGTTCTGCATGTCCAAAACACTCAGAGAAGGTCCAAAAGCAAGTTCGCAAATTGGGATCGACCTCGGGGACTGGCACCGAGCCGAATCAATAAAAACCCAAGATTACACAAGGGTGAAAAGTTAGGGTCAACAATTATATGAATAGGATTGCTAAATTCAATGAAATCATGTGTTGTTAAAAATTTTAAATTACATCTTTCACTACTAAACACATTTTCATAAACCAACAAGTCAACCACCTTAAGGAACTTGGCATCCAACTGCTTCTGGATATCCTTCTTAACCTTCTAAGCCTATTATAGTTAGAGCCGATGCAGCTTCTTCTTAACTGGCTTGAACTCAAGTTTGATCGAAATTCTGTGTTCCACTATAGTTCTATCGGTACCCAACATGTCTTCATAGCCAAGAGAAAAGGCTTTTATATATTGTTTTAACACTGTGATGATTTTTTTCCTCTCATCAGAGGTTAAATCTGATGCAATCTAGAGAGGGTAAGGCCTATCATCTGTGCCAATGTTAACAGTTTTAATGTGTGATGCATTAATGTCAAAAATGCTCATTTTCATGCACAATGCCATTAAAATACACATAGCAAACATAAGTAAAACTATTTTTCATTGCATTGAACTTTTAAGGGATTACATCATCATCAAAAAGTATAAAGTTAGGGACATCATCTGTTGGTTTGTTTAGTGATTAAGCAGCGGAAGAAATTTAAAATTTTCATTTTAAAACAATAAACCAAAAGAAGATCTTTGCATCAAAACACAGAGAAACCAGTTTAGAGATTAGAAGTGACAGTTTGATAATAACTCTTACATTCAATGCAGATGTCCTTCGTTCTTTATCTCTAAAGCATTTATGGTTGTAGCAAACCAAAACCCACCAAGATAGGCAGCCTCCAATAGTATCCATATGAAACAAGGATGTTCAAGCAAGCAACCAATTGCTTCTATCTCCTTTCCTGTGAACTAGCAAAGAAAAAGAAGAAAAACTTATGGAATTTTTGACTTCCTCATAATTGCTCTTGTGAAGGCCGAATTCTCCTTCTGTAGAAGAGTGTAATTTTGGCCAAAGGAAGAAGAATAGTGTGGCTTGACCTAATTTTGGTAAAAACAACATATTTATACTCCAAAATTAGGTTAAGCTTTCAGCTTAAGTCAGGCCTGGGCCCATCTGTGACTAATATGGCCTGTGACTATCACTTGCCAATAGCCTAACTTAAACCTTATGGACTTCTAAACATTAAAT
>CANYBF011812760.1:0-14618 GCA_948192965.1 Dalechampia spathulata | reverse complement strand
GATTTTGGAAACTCATAGAATAGATCTCCACCACCCGAACCCAATCTCTGAAGGGTTTAACTAGCACTCATGCTATGGGTCGGTTGGACCAATCCGGAACCATCCGATGGTGACTCCCTTGTGACTCTTTTGAGTCCGTATCATTCCCTAAGGGAACCCCTTAGGAAGACTGCACTTTCACTCTAAGTACGGTCCCCGGTCCGTGACTTTTGCAAGCCTCGCTCTGGGCCCCGACAGAAACCGACACTCACAACTAGCATCAATGATGACTGTTGTAGCATAGCAAAAGTCTTTTGGCTAAGAGCATCAGCTACCAGATTAGCCATTCCAGGATGATAATCAATGAGACAATCATAGTCTTTGATTAACTTAAGCCATCATCTCTGTCTTAGGTTCAACTCTTTCTGTGTCCCCAAATATTTCAAACTTTTATGATCCGTATAGATATAGCACTTCTCACCATAAAGATAATGATGCCATATTTTCAAAGCAAACACAATGGCAGCCAATTCCAAATCATGAGTTGGGTAATTCTATTCATATGGCTTAAGTTATCGAGAAGCATATGCGATCACTTTTCTTTCTTGCATCAGAACACATCCCAGACCATTTAGTGAAGCATCGCTATACACCATATAATCTTTTCCTAGTGTAGGCAAGATTAACACTAGTGCTTGAGTTAAACATTATTTCAACTTATCAAAGCTCTTTTGACACTTCTCCATCCACTCAAAAGGAACATCTATCCGAAGAAGTGTAGTTAAGGGTGTAGCAATCATGGAAAAACCCTTGACAAAATACCTGTAATATCCAGCTAATACCAAAAAACTACGCACCTTAGTGACAGATTTAGGTGCTTGCTAATTAATAACTGCTTCTATCTTGCTTGGATCAACAACAACCCCCTCAGCAGAAATAACATGTCCTAAGAAACAAACTTGATCAAGCCAGAAAAAACATTTAGACAACTTGCCATAAAGTTTTTTCTCCCTCATTAGTTGTAAAACTAACCACAGGTATCTATCTTGCTCTTCTTGATTCCAGGAATAAATGAGAATATCATCAATGAATACCACCACAAACTAGTTAAGATATTCTTTAAGAACGGTATTCATTAAAGCTATAAAAGTAGTTGGTGCATTAGTCAACCCAAAAGGCATGACTAGAAATTCATAATGGTCGTATCTCATGCGAAAAGCAGTCTTCAAAATACTATTCTCCTTAACTCTCAATTGATGATAACTAGATCTCAAATCAATCTTAGAAAAGATAGTCGCTCCCTTTAATTGATCAAATAAATCATCAATTCTAGGTAAAGGATAGCGATTCTTGATAGTCACCTTGTTTAGCTGTCGATAATCAATACACATCCTCATCATTCCATCCTTCTTCTTAACAAATAAAATAGGTGCTCCCCAAGGAGATACACTTGGATGAATGAATCCCTTTTCCAGTAACTCCTGTAATTACTCCTTAATCTTCTTTAACTTTGTTGGTGCCATGCGATAAGGAGGAATTGATATAGGCTCTGTTCAAAGTATTGTTTAAATCTTGAATTCAACTTCTCTTTTTGGAGGTAATCCTGGTAATTCATCTGGAAATACATCAGGAAGATCTTTTACAGTGGGAATTTCTATAAACTACAATCCCTTTTGTTTAGTATCAACAACATATGCCAATATCACCTCACAACCCTATTTTAACAACTTTTGAGCAACAGTTGCAGAAATTAGACTATGAACAATTGGTGGTCTAATCCCCTGAATCAATATTGATTGATACTTTGGATGCTAAAAGGAAATTATTTTCCTTCTACAGTCCATCACTACTTGATAAAGAGATAACCAATCCATGCCCAATATAATATCATATTCAGAAAAGGGCATCTTGATCATATCAGTAGAGAAAACTTTGTCAGCCATAACCAAGGGATATTTACGATAAATTTGATTTACCACAACAGTTTTCCCTAAAGGACTGGCAATAATCATATCATACCTCAATCTCTCACTGGTGATATCTAATGAACATGCAACCCTAGTGTTGATGAATGAATGACTAGAACCAGGGTCAAATAACATGAGAATAGCATGATTAAGGATATAAAAATTATCGATCACCACATCAGCAGCTTGTAATTCTTCTCTAGACTGTAAACGATATATCCTTACAGGAGCCTCCACATTCTGATTTACTGAACTAAGACTGCTCATCTGACCACTACCACGGCCTCTACCTCTGCCTCTATTAACCTGACTGCTGGTATATGCTCTAATTCCCGATCATACTCCAGGATTAGGTAGAAAAGATCTAGCCTCAGAAATAGTATGAACTGGCATTGCATTGCTATTAGGACACTCCCTTGCAAAATGTCATGCAGCTCCATATTGATAATATAGCCCTGTTCCCATTCTACAGGTACCAGAATGGTTTTTGCCATAGATAAAACATATACAAACTGCAGGTGTAGAAATACCACGACCAACATTCTAAACATTTGATGGTCTACGTAGGGCAGGTGGTCTGAATCTGGATCCATTAGGGTTAAAAGAACCTTGAAACCTTCCTCTTTTATGTGCACCAGTTGAGGAACTTGAACTTTTGTACTGTCTCCTACCCAATCTAGCTTAATTTTCATCCCCTTCTTGCAAAGTCCACTCCTGTCCTAGAGCATTAGCAATCAAGGCTGATAAATTATCATAATTAAACCCTTGCACCAATGATCGAATATGGGGCCTCAATCCCTGTTCAAACCGTTTACATCTTTCCCGACCAATGGTAAAAATATTCTCAGCATAATATGCCAATATGGTGAATTCTCTCTCACAATCAACCACAGTCATGTTCCCTTGTTTCAGAGCTAAAAACTCTTGTAATTTCTGATCAGTATAAGCAGTAGGGACATACTTATGTCGAAACTCTACTTAGAAATCCTTCCAGGTCAACACTGGTGGCTCAGCAAGACTTTATGGAACTATCTTCCACCATTCATACGCATCAACCTGTAGCAGAGAAATAGCATATTCCAGTTTTAACTCATCTGAATAATTCAGCTGCCTAAACACTCTTTCTATGCACTCCAGCCATATTTTTGCCACATAAGGATCAGTGTTTCCAATAAAATCAGTGGCTCCATAAGATCTCATCTTCTTAAAATCATGTTCCTCATTTCTACTAGGAAAACCATCAACAGGTCCTTGCTCAGTTTATCTCAAAACATTAGGATGTGATTGGGTGAATTATATAGCTACCGGATCTACTTGTGTAATATTTGACTGGTCGCCTGACATTGTACGATCAAATTGCCCCTCTTGCACAATCTGCTCTCGAGCACTTATTGCTGGAATACTAACATTAGAAGTGCCTTTATTTAGGGTAAAGTTACCCTCACCTTCACCTATGATGGCTGCTCTATCAGACATGTTGTTCAAAGAATGTCCTAAAATAAACAATTTATATTAGCAGTATGAACAATAGACTTCTTAATCGTACAACTTAACTTGGCAGTAAGTATATATAGTTTTTTTTACATGAGCTATTTATCATAGCTCTGATACCAACCAAACATGTCACATCTTTCAGCTGCATAACATGCTCTCGTAGAATGACTATTAACTTCCTAACCGAGGAAATCAATAGTTATCCTACAAAGGATAACATACATTACGTAAAACTTTTTTTTATATATACATATCACTAACATGCAACTCTTATTTATTCAAACCATATATTGTCCCAGGTCATAACATCATAATTATGTAATCAAAGTTATAATATACACACATTAAAATTTTACATATCTTTTGTTTTGCCACTCTCACTTATTTAACTGTCAGAGCACTTTATTTAAGTAGTTGCACAATAATTTATAATGATAGAAGTCTGAAAGAATACTTAAACCATTTACCAATAAAATGTTGATATGTCCAGCTGCTTTACTAAGGTTCCCTTTCTGCAACTTTGCTTGGTCCTGCATTTATCAATTGACAAACGCTGAGAATAAACTCAGTGGTGCTAGTTATGACATGTAAAACTTAAAACATTTATATTTCATGAAATGTTGATGCCAAGAAATCATGATGATAAACATTTCAAATAACATGTATATTTCATTTTTATAACATGTCAAATAAGTATGAATCGTTTAGCACAATTATCTTAAAATATGATGAAATTCCAACCATAATAAATATTCAAGAGTAGTTGATTTATCATTTAATCATATTATGCTATGAATCATGAATTATGAACAGTTCATATTGATAAGAATGCATTCTCCCTCTTAGTGCTCGTTCATCTTATTATTTAAATGCGCATTTACTAGGTCTTTCCATAACTTTGATTCTAAACATATGAGCTCATTTAACTTCAATTCTATTTCTTTTATATCATGAGAAGATATTATTTTATTCTTGTAGAAATTTATAGCATTGTGCCCAGTATAATCATTTAGCTTTTTTTTTTTTCATATCATATCATAATCTTTATCTTCTTATTTCACCATGTCATGTTATGTCATGTTTATATTGAATGTTTTATGTTCATGCTATATATATATGATGCATAATTAAAATAAATTATTGTAATGCTATTACATTACCAAACATTTGCCTCTTTGATCATTTAATGATCGAGGACTTCAAACATTCTAGCACAAACCTGGTATGTCCTTCCCTTTGTTAATATCCTTGGGTGATTCGTGAATATTTCCCACTAATTTACCTATTTCACAATCAATATTAAACTGTTTTTTTAGTAGATAAATAAATCATTTAATAATATAACTTACATCCTATCATGTCATTATTAAAGAATTACATAATTATCTATAGCTAATTCTATAATTATTTCCATAAATTCAATTTTAACATTTTATTATTCTTTCTACTAATAATTAAATTAATACCATAGAAAACTTTATTATTCTCAATAACATATAACTCTATGTAACTTCATTTGATCCAAATAATCATAGCCTAAAACAAAACTATTTTAATTTATTAAAACAAAAGTTGTACTAAAAGCCAATCATAATATTTCTATTACTTAATTCGGCAGTAACACCTTATGTATTTATTCTAATTATCTATTATGATTATTGCTTTAATATCATAACTTATTTACTTAAATAATTATATCATCACAATTAATATTAAACAGTTATTAGAATTAATATTATTTTATTATCCTAATCTGTCAGCTTTAAAAAAAACTTCTCTTTAAATCTGTAATATATCTTAATAATATCATATCGTAACAATTAATAATGTATTAAGCTGCTATTCCATCATCAGCTTATTTTGATTTTAATCAAACCCCTCTAATACTTCTTTTATATATTTTGCCAAAACCCAATACTGTCAAGGTAGCATATTAAAACAATTACTACCTTAAATGCTTTACAGAAAACTTGGTTCATTAATCTATTGTTTTCTAAAAAAACAATTAATAATTAAAACAGCAACATTACTTCACAAAAATTCTGTTATATACACTTAATCATATCTAAAACTCATTTTATATAATTATATATATTATTTCTTTCAACATTAAAATATGCTATGTACTTAAACATCCTTAAAATCCCCTTCTTAAAAACAAATCGTCATCAAATAGTCTTTAAATAATTTCCTAAAGATTTGTCACTTACTTTCAACTTAAATAAAATTATTAATCCATATCAAGATACTTAATTTAATCAAGAATTTAGCCTAAATTATCAAACTTCATATCTTAACGTGTGTTTAAATATTATGAACATCTTCTATGTTTAGTCTAAAATAACTTTAATCTTAACTAAACTCATCATCTTATGTATTTATCTAATTTCATAACCATAATTTATTATTACAAAATTTTATCCTATAAACCTTATTTTCAATCAAAATTATTATTATTATTATATATATATATATATATATATATATATATATATATATATATTCGTTTCAAATTTTATCATCTATCGTGATATTACTTAAAACATTTAAAATTTTACCTAAAACAAAACCTCTTTGACGTATATAACATATTCATCTTCATAAATTCCTTAAAATTCTAACTTATAATTTATCAATACTTATTAATAACTTTAAATCTTATTTCATTTTATTTTCTCATATCCATATTATTATTTTTATTTGCTTTTGTTTAAAACAATAACAGAATATATTCTTATCTTATAACTGCTATAAACTTTTAAAATTTATTTATTAAACTTATTTGAATTTGCAAATAAATCCAGAAACTTCATAACCGTATGACTTATTTTTCAATCTCATTAATCTTGCTTATGCCAATTTCTTTAATTATATGCTAATTAATTAATCAACTTATAACAAAATCATATTTAGATAGTCCTTAACTTAAACGTCAAGATTTTACTTAAAAATATCAATATTTACTAATTAAACACTTAGCTTTATCATATTATTAATCTTTAACCTCTTTTATATGATAAACTTCTAAAAAAAATGTTTTAAACTTACCATCTGCATAGAATTTCTTTGTAAATCATTCGGCCAAAATGCGACAACACAATACACACGCACCCACATTAATTAAGCACTTTATTCATACGTAAATATAGCTCTAATAATTCTAATTACCAAAATACCAACTAAACTAACCAAAACAACATTCTAATATTCAAGTTACCATTCGGTCGGCCAAAATAACAAAAAACTTAGCAGAAATTCTTAACCCAAGAGAAACTAATGCTAACAAACTTACTCCTTCTCACCTTAACAAAACAAATCAAAACTGCTCCTTAACATGTCACCAACTTGATTTATGCTTAGATCTAATAAGATCCTCATGAACTAGCTCCTTTTTGTTTAATTATACCTTCATATACACGCACAAGAACAAAAAGAGTTAGAACAGAATGGATATAGAATGGTTCATGAAAAGAAGGTTACGTTTTGCTGAAAAGAACATGTTTTAAGAAATTTTTGAACAAAACCGTACAGCTTATAAAGATTAAATTTCGGTTAAGAATAAAAACAAGAAAAAGAAAAGATATTTAAGCCAAACCTTGTTGCATGCGTAGGAACCTTGCTGTAAGATACATATCAAAGACAAATAAGAAGAAGATGAAATAAACATTCAGCTCCTTTGATAACTAGCTTCGATCTTGACTGAAAAATGGAAGAAATGAAAATGCTTCAACCAAATTTGCAGATTTGCGTAAGAACCTAACTTTGGATAGTAAATTTTAGATAGAAAAGAAGGCACATAAGATATATGGTGTGGGTTTGGTGTTTTAAAAATTGAAGAAGAAAACAAAAGAAATTAATGGGAAGAGATAAGAGTAGATAAAGGAGAGGAGATGAATGTATTTCGGACACATGAAGAAGATAGGGAAGAAGGAAAATAGATGAGTGGCATGGGGTAGGAATTGATTAGGGTTTTATGTCTTTATATGACAGGATTCAAGTACACACACTTGCACCTAATTTTCTCCCTTTAATTACATATAATTACATGTATTTCCTTTAGAATACCTCCAATAATTGCTTAATTTTTGTCCAATACCCCCATTTAAACTTAAATAAACCATATGTTAATTTTCAAACCATCTCTTACTTTTTCCCAAACCAATAATTCAACAAGTCTTAGTTATGACATCATCACCTAAAATTAATGACATAATCATGTCATAAAATTTAAAATTCTAATTAGACTTCCAATTACTAATATTAATTATCAAATTAACTAATTCAATATTCATTCTTACTTTACATGTCCTAATTCCTTAATATCACCCCAAGATATTCACTAATTCAATATTCAATAAATTTTAATCCAAAATTTTCAAAATTTACATATATCTAATTTATGTTAATACAAGCACAATGGTCAAAACCATTCAATCAAATTCAATGTATATAACACAGAATCCGTGTTTTAGTATCATTTAAAGTTTGTTTTAGGGGTAGCGGCAAAATTTGAAATTTCTTATTTTGAGCTTTAAACTCAATTTTTATCTTATACTTGTCAACATAATTATAATTTTGTATCATTTTCACACCAATAACATATAAAACACAACATAATATTAATTTATGAATGCAAATTGAATCACTAAATTCAGGATGTGACATTTAACATCCCTTATAATATGTTTAACGGATTCCGGTGTCGAAGTGAAATATGTTAAGTATATTACATGAGCATGTCATGTCTTATAAGAGGGGTAAGATGTGACATAGTACTTTTAATCAATTTCATCTTTGATAAAAATGTGAGCTATTAGCGATTTCAGTATTTCTAAGCATTGTTAATCATTATAGCTTTGCATAATGCATAGGCACCTGCAAGAGTGTATGAACCATTATTATAATAATGATTATGAATTTAATCATTATTATATATGCATCAATTCTTCTTGATGTATATTTTTCACAATCAAAGTTAAGGAACATTGTCAAGCTAATTACAAGCCTTAAAGGATTATCCCTATGAATGAATTCTTTTTTGGTTCTATTAGGATAATTAGGCTTGCACATGACTTTTCTCATAGATATAAGTTCATTAAAGGTTTTGTCATTTATATGCAATGAAGCTTCATCTACCAGTTTTAAAGATTTTCTAAGATCTTGAATTAAATTATTATTATCCATGTTGGTTGTCTTGATTACAAGGTCTACAATGAAGGAACAATTTTTTCTTTTCTTACTTTTAGGATGTCTCTATTGATTAATGGTTCTTTTAGAGCTTTCAGAGATCTCTCGTGATCAATTGCATAAAATCTCTCATTCACTAGTCTTCGCACTTCACTTGTTAAAACATTCTCTCTTTTAGTGAATCATCTAAAGTCCTTATGAGTGGAACTTCTTTAGGAGTTGGTTTACTTTTGTTTGAATTTTTTCAAACGAAGTTAATTTGGTTAGATTATTGGAGTTTATACTTTAAGTATGATCATTCATTAAAACTTATTTTCATAAATTTTAATTCAAATAATATTGATTTTTCTATTCCTAAAAATTTAATAAGACAAAATTATTGAAAGGTAAAAAGATAGTTTAATAATATTAATAATAATATTAATCAAATTTAATAATATTAATTTTTTAATTTTAAAATTTTAATTTTGGATCTAATTGTTAAAATTATTTTTCTAAAAAGGTAATAAAAAGATAGCTTTATTTTAAGAAGAAAATGTATATAAGAAAAAGGAGATTATTGTGATAAATAATTTTTATTTTATATTATTTTAGAAAAACATTTTCTAAATAATATTATTTTTTTCAATAAATTTTAATTATGAAATCTTGTTCTGGAATAGCAAATCAAAAGGAATAAATAAAGACGATTCATGAACAATGGATAGATATTTGGGGTTGATGTACAAGTCACTCGTGATGATGAATCTTGATTGATTATAAGAACCATCATCTCAAAGATACAATCTGAAGTAACACGTGGCCGCAGCACATGACTTTGATTTGACATTAAACAAATTAAAGTTCAACAAATAAATGATAGAGGAAAAGAAAATTATAGGTTAAAAAATATATATTTTTTAAAAAAAGAAAACATCTGAGCCACAAATTCAAGTGATGGACCTTACGCGACAAAGCACACAAGAAAAAGGGACCCACTCCACACATCACCAAAACTTGTACAATATAAATTTAACATATCCAGAAGAATATAGGGCGGTTTAATTACTAAATTAATAATTAATTTTTAATTCTAATTCAGTTTAAAATGGCCAACCTCTGCATGTTTATTTTTTTCATAAAAATTAATAATAATGACAATTTTCACTTTTAAAATAAATAGTGTTTAGGATCGTGAAATTGTGAGGCGTTTTGTCTCAAAGCCGGAAAAGGAATATCATTTTTTCAATGCCAAGAAAAAATAAGGGGAATATCGAAAAGAGGGATCTTCATCTTGAGCCTATCGATTTAATGTTGACCAGAACTTTCCACGTCATTGCCACCTTGCACTACCTAGAGGGCTTTACTCTGACCTCTTCTTGCTCACCTGCATTTGGGCTCTTGTACTTCCACGGATTTATTAAAATTTATATTATTTATTAAAAATACAACAATAAATTTCATAACCAAAATACCTTTGAAAGGTGTTGTCTTTTTAAAATTAAAAAAATTAATTGAATTCAGTTGAATTCGATTAATGGATAGATTGAGCTGTATTAGTAAGTGAAGGAGGGATTAAAGGGAGTACTTACCTTAACACTCTGCATTGACAAATGCGATTCCTTGGCGTACAACGCTTAGAGCTGGGTGTGGTGTCAATTGGTGCCAACTTCAGCCTAACCTCTGATTTGCCTTTTAACTTATTGATGATCCGCTAACTAATAAATTTTTATATCAGTTTTATTTATTTATTTTGTGATACATTAGTTTTCATTGTTGAGATATAATTATATTAATCCACATTTATTATTGTAATATAAATATTTATTAATATAATTATGGTATTTAATAAAACTTGATATATATTATAATAGCATTAATATATGATAAATTAAATTTTTATAAAAACTTAAATTTATGGTTTAAAATTATTAGCATCATTATATGTTTATCCCTAAAAATACTTTCTTTGTAATAAATAAATTAAACATTTTATCTCATCGGATACTTTGTTATTTTCAAGAATAAAGAGTAACTATCATTTTTTATGAATCAATGGAAATTTTGATCACCTTCAAAAACAAGAAAGAGTGAATTCATCTAGATTGAGTATAATATATTTCAATTCAAAAAACTGAATCAGATTAATTAATTTGGTTTGATTAAGCTTAAAATTATTTGAATTTGAAAAACATTTAATTCAGTTTAATTTAAAGAAAATTTTAAATTTTTATATAAAAATTAGAAATTAAAAAAATCGAACCAACATCATTGGTTAAATTCTAAAATTTAAACCTGAAAATCAACTTGGTTTGATTTTGAAGAATAAAAAAAGTTCAGTTCCTAAAACCCAATCAAATGACCGTACTTTACCCTAAATTGATTAATAAAATTTGATTTTAACCGACCTCTTTAATACTAATAACCTATTTAGTTACTAAAAAAAAGAAAATAAATTTGTCTAGTTATGGTTTATGTTTTCATATATGGAGCAAGTAATGCAATTGAATATAAAGGAATAAAATATTATTTTTTGAAGTGAGAGCTGCGTTACTTGATTAGCTAAGTATGCTTAGATAGTCAGTTGAGAATGAGGTTAAAGATGTTTGATCTAATTGTTTTGTTATTATATGTGCTCAACCTAGAGTGATTGTGTCTTCTAAATTCTAATCATAGGTTATGAAATTTTGTTGAACAATTATATGAGGTTTATTAATTGTGTTATGGAATTATTTGGAAATTTGGGAAAATTTTTAATTTTATGTACCTAAATATTAGGAGTATTTACGGATTAAAGTAACACTTTTGTCACACTTCTATTCTAAAATTCTTAAAATCTATTTCTCCATCAAATACATTTTCAAACTCTTACTAAATTAAGAATTCCATAATCCATTATCTTTGTTTCACAAAACTCGATCTTATACTTTGCTAGAGAGTTATTGTTAGCTTTGTTCAAAAAAGATACTTTGCTAGAGAGTTAATCTTATCAAGCTAAGTTATAAAAAATAACTAGATTCTCAACATCAAGAATCATGAATCATGAATCATTTCTTCTAATTTTTATTACATTTCTCATTCCAAGGAAAAATGAGCTTAAAAGGTAATTTTTTTTTACCTTAATCATATTTTATAAGTAGTTGGGTTTAATTATATTTTTTTTAAGTAGTTGGGTTCTTGTATTTTTATGATTATCTATTGATTTGGATTTGTAATGGCTTTTAGTGAAGATTTGGAAAGCTACAAAATTTGATAAATTTTTAGAAGTATTTGGATTTATTTTTTTGGAAGGTTCATACAACACAACCCTAAACCTTATTTCTTTTGATTAGTTGTTAATTTCTTGCTTATTTGTTAAATGTTTATGTAATATAGTTGGAGATTTTTATATTATTAATGGTTTTCTAAAATCTTGACTAATTTGAGGATTTCTTAATTCATTAATGGTTTAAGAAAATCTTAATTAATTTGATGATTGGAAGAAGAAATGAGTTTACAAAGATAAAGATTTTTATATTGCTATTGATTATTCTAAGTTGATTTTTAACATGAATAAATCTTAAACTTGATTATTTTTTCCCAATTGGTTTATCATTGACAATGGATGATATATGTATTATATTATATATGTGCATATGTCTAATTTATCACTATGATAGGTTTGTGCATGTTTGCATGAATTGAGGTTCATTACCTACTATATGAAATTGTTTTTTTAATGATTTCATGAGTGTGGAATGGACTTCAATTATGCATTTAAATGAGATGGAATGAATTTCTATTATTAGTGATGGAAATAAAATTGTTTAGAATGGTTTTATGATGAATCCTAAGAATAAATCCATTTTGAGAAAGGTTTACAAAGTAGTTTTCAAACAAAGAAAAGGTTCTAAATGTGATTTAATTGTCAAATGAACTCCTTTTATATTTTATATGGTTTCATTCAAACTTTTTTATGTTTTTTTTACACCATTAAAATGTTTTACGCTTCATTGTAGTTTTTGTATATATTAGATCTATTACAAGATTCAACAAGATAAAAAAAAAGGGTAAGGCTCGTGATGCATATATCCACTTTTTGAGGAGAGGTTGAAGTGGAATAAAGATTACAAAGATCATAAAACTATTTTGTGTTTGTATTAGTCATGATACTTAGATTTGATAGTGATGATAATTATAATGTTTGCGATAAGGTTAGTTTTGATTTCAATTTGGATGAATATAATTAATTATTAGAATTATGTTATGAAATGATTTAAATGTTTTGGTATGTTTGAAAACCAACATTTCGTTGGTATAATATCCTTCTAAAGGACATGAATTTGTTGTAAAAATAGGTTGAAAAGTACTTGAAAAATGGAGATGCATAAAGAGATGCTTGAGACATGAATCATATTAATTATCCTAAAGGATATATTTCACCAACATTGAAAATGCTAATTTCCCCAAAGATTGAACAAGCTCATTTGAACGGGAATTCCATGGAGTATAACAACAAGAAAAATAATATATGAGCCCAAAAAGTAAAGAAAGAACAAGAGAGGATAATATGATATACTTTTCTTTAATCATACATGCATATTTATGGTGTAAAAATATGAATGTTAGGAGGGTAACATCCTTAGAGAAAGTGGAGGAGAAAAATATATTATATAACATTCACATGACATTATGGTTATAGAATATAAAATTATAATGTATAAGATAATTGAAATCATTCAGGACAAGGTTTACAAGATAAAGTGAAAAGTGAAAAATTAAAAAATTTATTTATTATAAAAATTAATTTTTATGAACAAAAAATAAAATATTTCATAAATCAAGCTTTATATCATGTACAAGGAAAATTAATAGATTTACACTAGATTTATACTGAGAGCCTATATTTCGTGTGTGCAAGGTCACTCTTGTTTTCCTATTTTTATAAGTCTGTGTACCAAAACTTACTAATAAAAACTTACTAATAAAGCCTTAAAAAGATTTTAAACTGTAAAGGTAAGATTTGACATATTGAAATGTAATACACCAATCTCACACATTTTCTAGAAGGTTTTTATTAAAATTGAAGAAAATAAAAAAAAAATGTTAGGCTAAAATATGGATATCATTATTTTTAGTTCTGGTATCTTTTGACTTATGAACTAGACCTAAATTAGCAAGTTACAATCTATAAAGCTTTAGAAAACCAACTTATTATATGTTAAAGATCTTATTAATCTCATTATACCATTACAATTCTTGTTGTTAACATTGTTTTACACTAATAAGTCATGCAATCATCTGATAATTTATAAGTGCTCTAAAAATTATGTCACAATCTCTCTTTTGCTCTTTTAATATAGTATGATTTATAGTTTGTTTTTAAAATATCACTTAAAATATAAATGTGTGTATACTTCAACATAAAATGCAGAGAAATATGAAAATAATTTTAAATAATTCTTCATAAAGTCATGTAATACAAAAAAAAAGTCATTTCTAATTTTAGAATTTTATTAAGTTGGTTATTATAACAATTATTGTGTAGCGAATTTCCTAAATGATATTTTATATGAAAAAATGGTGGATTTATCTTTATTGGAAATATATATTGGATGAGTTTTATGTTATAGACATTACATGAGAAAATACTAGAAAGACATACAAAGTAATAAATAAAAAATTAATCTAATTATTGTAAATCAAGTTATTCAATATTTTGAACTAATCCAAAAATTCTAAACTACCAATTATCCAATAAATTTATAAAATCCTTAATAATAAACCAAATATGTATACATGATTAGTTACAAATGCTTTTTAACATACTGTGAGCACCGGTTTCTACCGGGGCCCAGAGCGAGGCTTGCGAAAGTCACGGACCGGGGACTGCACTTGGAGCGAAAGCGCAGTCTTCCTAAGGGGTTCCCTTAGGGAATGATACGGACTCAAAAGAGTCGCAAGGGAGTCGCCACCGGATGGTTCCGGATTGGTCCAACCGACCCATAGCATGAGTGCTAGTTAAACCCTTCA
>CANYBF011812741.1:0-12358 GCA_948192965.1 Dalechampia spathulata | reverse complement strand
CCCCCCCCCCCCCCCCCCCCCCCCCCCCCCCCCCGGGCGGTGATGATTAGTTGACAATTACTTAGAGCAACTTTCTAGGAATCTCGACCAAAAACAAAATCATGGCTAGACCTATGGCCATCCAGACACACGCTTCTGCCGACATTTGGAAACCACATCATTTGATAACTCTTTCCCTCCTCTCTATCACCACTACATATTCTTCCATGCTCCTTTATTTTTACTGGGCCTACACCCAGCTTTAGATTTCTGCCAATTGAATTCATACTTTTTTTAAAAAAATTAATTATCATATGTTATGGATTAATTATCATTTATTTTATATGAAATTACGGTTATTATATATAAATACATTTTTATATAATTTTTAAGATATTATATTTATATTATATAATATTTAAGACTTTTTTTATTTATATAATTTGATATTATAAATTTTTTAAAAAATAAATGAGAAGTTTTATCCTATTTATCTTGTATTGGTGTTGAATGATTATGGTGTAAAGGGTAAAATAATGGTAGAAAGGGTGGGTGTTTACTGATTTTGAGTATCATAAACTGAAACCGACCAAATCTTGATTTTCGCGTAGGATCAATTCGGTTTAGATATTTGTGATCCAATTGACGATTCAATGTAATTTTCCAAAAGGAAAATAATAAGCAAAGATTCCAGACCCCATTCTTCCTCCCTTGAAAGCTAAGAATCAAATGCCCTTCAACTGTTTCTCCAAACAAAAATCTAGCTCATTTCAAATGAATCTAAGATCATTTTCATAACAATGTCAACTAATATAAAGAAATTCTCCAATAAATTTGATTCATATCATTCATGTCTTAAATTAGTTTTATCATTCAAATGAATGATGAGGCATCTGAAATTTTGAAAGTGAAGACAAGTTTTAGCAAGCTCTACTTGGGGTAGGATGGTCCAAGCTGACCGCATACACCCTCTTCATCTCTCCTTTTTTGTTAATGGAATCTGGGAATAAAGAGGAGAAGGTTTGGAAAAGTGTAATTCTTTTTGGTGCATATTTTGGAGATGGTGGGGAAGAATATGCGCATAGAAAATTCCATTTCTCCCCCGCAAAAGAAGGGGGAGGGAAAGTGATGATCGTGTGAATGAGATTTGCACAGGCAGCTCTCTATAATATGATAACTGTAAGTTTGGATTTATGTCGATTGCATGTGATCGTAAATTAGGGTTCCCACACCTCCAAAACTGTGCTGATAATAAATATGTGGCGATTGTTTAAGTTGGATAAGATAATGCCTTCATTTACTCATGTTCATAGAAAACGGGGCCATGCCAATGATTGAAATTCGTTTTCTCACCATCACAATCTCCATTGACAATATTGCACCACTTACTTACGCCTTTCATCACATCTCCATTGACAATATTGCACCACTTACTTACGCCCTTATATAGCTTTTAATAAATAACCTGTATTTAATCCTGTAATTCATCGATCCAATTCACGAAAATTGTTATATCCACGTTGCATGAATCATAAATATGTATAATATATGGTAGAAAAATATATGACCTATTTGGATAAAGACTTCATGATTGGTACGTACACTATTTATAATGCTCATGAAATTACTGGGAAAAGCTTTGCTTTCTATGGCAGCAGGAGAGCAAGCCTCCACAAGGTGCTGAGACTATTCCTTTCCATGGCAGAAGCTTTGCTTTCAATGATGGTGGAAAAACTAATCAAACTTTATATACACTGTAAGCAATCCAATAATCAGTAACTTGCTAATGGTCTTCTTGTTATCTGTACTTGTTTTTTTCTTCTGGGTACAATGTTTTTACCTGTACTTTTTAATTAGAACATATTAGAAGATTCATTTAGAGAAAGACCGGGATATTGTGGGGTAAGGATTCCTGATGGTTTTTTGTCCAGATTCTTGCCAAAGTGCATCATCAAGACAATGCTTTTGTCTCATGTCGCTTCAGTCATTTACCGGCCGGCACACTCTACCACCTTATGTATGATCCAGGACCCAGATCAATAATTAACCGGTCCCCTTAATCTTCCATGGTATATTGGTTTTCTGCTACGAGCCGAGTCATTTGTACCCCCTAGTGGCCTTCTTTGAATTTCCTTGCCAGTTCTTAAGATTCTTCAAGGCTATGGAAGTTGCTATCCTAGCTTCTCCTGTTTTCTTCTATGGTGACGAGAGAGTAAATTAGGGCAGCTGGCAAGCTCCTCTGCTCCTGTTTTTCCTTTATCAACCCTAATAGAATTTAATTTACATGCAAAATGCAAAAAAAATTATAATAAATTCTTTCCTTTTTCATTTCTACTTTATATTTATTTTTCATTTATTTTATTTATTATTATGCTAATTTTTCATTATTGAGTTATATTCTTTTAATAAATAAGTTTTTTTCCTTATTTTCTTTCCATCCCTCATTAAAATATATAGTAAGTTATTTTACTTGTTTTTGCACTTTTTCTTTTAAAATATATATTTAGATAGAAGTTTTTCAGATAATCATTATTAATTAAAAAATACTTTTTTTGTTTTTTTAATCTCCTCATTTAATTGTTTGGTTTTATTCTCATTTTTTCAATTTTTATATATTTGCAATTATATTTATTTTATTATTTCTATTAAATTATTTTACGATAATCTTTTTAAAAAATTAAAGAAAAGTCACATAGAATGTCAATTTTTATCTATTGATTATAAAATTATGCGTTTTGATTAATAATTTAAATTTGTATTAATTGTTAATATTATTTACTTTTATATTATTATTTATCATGTAATTAAATTTTTTTAAAAATCATTTTATTTTTTATTTTTTATTTTTTTCGTCTTTTTACTCTTTGGTTCTTTTTCTTATTCGATTCATCTTTTTCTTTTTCTCTTCTTTTTTGAATTTTTTATATTCTTTTTTCTTTTTATTTTATTTTTTCTTCTTTTTCTTATTTTTATTTTATTATTCATATTTCTCTTTTATTCATCATCCTTTTTATTTTCTTTTCTTAGATTATATTTTTAATCTTTTTTTATTAATCATTATTTTTTATTATTATATATAATATATGATAAATAAATATATATTAATAAAAATATATATCATATCATATAATATTATATATATATATTTATTTATTTATTGATTTATAATATTTGTCATAGAAAAATCAAATGAAAATAGAAGTAAAAATAAAAAAAATATAATAAAATCACATAATAAAATCAAAAAGTTTACTAATAAATTTAAAAATAACAATTTATTGAAAATTTTATAAGAGTTTTTCTTTCTTGGGGAAATAAAATTTTTTATTTCAATTATTCTTTTTACTTAATTTTTTATTAATGAATGTGCTCTAAGAGTTATTTTTGGTATTTTACTTTATATTTGTAACAACATTTATATTCTTCAATTACTATATTATAAAATAGCCATAAACTTTTACATTTGATTCAAATATCATTGATTTTTTTATATAAAAATAAAATTATTTATTGATTATTATTTTTACGTTAACATAGAACAGTCATTTTATAATTTTTAAACAATTATTTGACAAAAAAAAGAGAGAGAGAGAGAGAGATAATTCAAATCCTTGCATGGGTACCTGGTAACTAACCACGCTAACCATAACTATACATCACCTTTAACCGGTTCTTCATAGATTTAAATGATTGATTACAAAACTGATATATTTTATTTTATATTTTATATTTTTGGTAAAAATAACGAATTTTTTGAAATATTTTCAAAATATCTATTATCTTTCAAAAATTCAACAAAAAATCCCGAACTCGGATGTAATGGCAACCCAATTGACCCATGACACTGAAATCGGAGGTGCATGTTGTCCATGGGCTTTGAGCCCATTTTCCAGCAAGGTTTAACCTTCTGACGAGTTCCTGAGTACATTGTAACAAAGCAATCCAATCTCCGATGGGATTCATGAATGTAATTTGAGCATAAGAAAATGGGGTTTTACTGCGTTATAATATTGTTGGGGGAAGTATTAAAGGTATCGAAAGTCAAAGTTGATAATCTAAAATTGAAGGCAGCACTCCCAACAACAAGTTCAGTTGATAATTTACAGAGAGAATCAAAGGGTTTGACAAATGAGGAAAAAGCAACATCAGTATTTTATTTATTGATTGCTAGCCGTAATTTCATTCTCCAATAAACAGCGCCCTCCCACTCTTTCCTTATCGCTTAATCATGCTTTTAATTGTCTTCATAATGCAGTCTTTCTTCACTTTCCCTTCCGTCCTTTCTCTACCTAATTAGGTTTTCCGGCTCCATGAATTCATTCTTTGACTTTATATGTACTTTGAGATATTTTGTAATATTATATATTTATTAATCAATACGTGATTTTATAAAATGAATTATATTTACAGCATGCATTCTTATTAAATATATAATTATTTATAAATTTTATTTAATGTTTTAAATTCTAGATTAAATAATTAAATCTTTATAATCAAAAGATCAAGAACATAAAAGAACTATTCAAATCTCATAATTGTATACTAAACGTAGAAGAAGTTGAAACTCCATCCCTGCTCGCAAGCGATACAATTCCATATTCAAATAATAACAATTCCAAAAAAGAAAGAGCGATATTAAAATAAAAAAGCAGGATTAAATGGAATTATTAAAATAAAAGAAGGAGTTAAAAATGAATGTAGTGGGGAAATAATTAGGGTAGGTTGGTAGATGCTGTTTTAGGTTATAAATCTGGTGAATTATAATAATGAGGGGGGTGATTTGGCGTTGAAGTACAATAAAGCAGTGGTCCTTCTTTGGGCCACATTATAATATATAACTGCCCTCCTCTCTCCTTGTCTTTTTATTCATTTTCACCCGCACATTTTTAAGGTAAATGATTATCAAAGTCAGGGTCCCCAAAATCAGTTCCCAGTCCAATCCTTCATTTTCTATTTTTAAATATATGGTTCGCTTTATTTATAAACAGTCAAAATTTTGAATTGAAAATTAAATTGATCAGATTAATATTTAAATTTGATAAAATAATATATATTATTATTATTATTCGATTTATCTTGTTTTTTAAATTTGAAATAATGTTAATGATAAATTTATATATAAATCTTTATTTTAATATTAATCAATGGATTGTTTTGTTTTAAATTCATAGAAGATAACTTAGTTAATTACTAATAATTTTTTACGGACTTGGGGTTCTGGTCTTAATTAGGTAGGTACCAAATATAATTAATAAATTAATTTTTTAAACTAAATATAATGATTTCATTGAATCAATAATAATTATACATCAAGTGATGGAATAATAATATTTGATTAAAACTGAGAAATTAAATCATCACATTGATTATTATCACCTCTCATCCTGCTAACCACTAATTAGCAAATCATTAATAAAAGAAAACACCATAGCTTGAATTCCTTTGACTTTACTTTAGGAGTTTAATGATTATCACTATTATTACAGGACCATTTTTATGATTGTTTGATCATCAAAATTAAATATTAAATAATTTATTTTAAATTTTATTTATTGGTTTTAAAATTATAGAGCTGGTAATTTTCTTAACCGGATCATAAAACTTTGACTGCATCCAGGAAAATATAGTTAGATTATGATGAACATTCAAGGGGTGATTTTTATGAATTTTTTTTAAAAAAAATACAAATATTTTTTAAAAAGTTGTTGTATATTTCAATCCAAAATCATACACATCTGACTGTAACTATACTTGCTATTTAATTAATATGAATACTTAGATCTTAATTCAAAAGAATTTTATTTAGAAAAGTGCAAGGTCAACGTGTTGATTCCACAGATCATGATGGAAAGTAAACAGTCTGGATCATATGATTAACTAAAAAAGCAAACCAAAATTAACAAATAATAATAGCCCTGCGCTATCACTAATGATCACTCATTAATGTATCATTAATCATATCCTAATCATCATTAAATGCTTCCAACTCTAACATCAGGGTTTCTCCTGCATATCTATACCATTTCAGAACTATATCTACTTTTTTTTATTTTTCTTATTCCTTTTTTTTTATAAATAATGATATAATAATATATATTTTTTGTTTATTAATACATGTTTTGCGCACTAGACAGCCCAATAAAATAAGATCTACAAGTGACAACATTGAAAGCATTATTCTGGATTATATCCCTTATTTTATTAACTAATAGAGTATAATCAGGGTTTCTTTTGGTATTATAGTATAAAGAAATGCTTTTAAAATTTATTTTTTATTTTTTGATTAAATTTATTGTTTGGAAACAGAGTTTTGAAAATCAGATAAATATATATATATATATATTTTTTTTAAAATAATTTATAAAAAATAGTTTTTAAAAAATGGTAAAGATTAAAATAATTAATTTAACATAATTTTAAAATTACTTTTTAACTTGAAACAGCAATGCTGAAGGCTTCACTTAAGTTGCCTTAAGGATTATAAATGCTAATATAATTTAATTATTTTAGTCAATATATATTTCATAAAATGATAAGCTCCAATATTTTATTTTTATAAAGTTTAAAATAAATATTTTATTTTTAATATTTATGATATTTAGTTTAATATCTGATGTATATTTTATTTATCTTTATTTAACTTATTAATACTTTTAATTATTGATATCTACATTTATAAAATATACCCATATTTTATAATTGTAAAAACTGAAACTTTTAGAAAAAAAAATATCCACAGTCGAAATTGACAAGGCAGCCGACAATGAGATTGAAACCGGAAACAAGTAGACAAGTAGTAATGGGTTGACCGAGTCGATGATTCGGACAACCAAACAAAAAGCCAACATCATCATCTCCTTTGATTTGGTCTAAATCCCTTTTCTTTTTTCCTTTTTTTTTTTTTTTTTGCCTTCTAATTGTTGGCCTTGAATTATACATATTTCTAACCTTTCATCCATTTCAAAACCGTGTTGCTTGCACCTTTCCCTTCATCTCATTTGTCCATTTTCCCTCATCTTCAAATTATATTTGAGATAAATGTGTTTATGTTTCATATAAATATATCAAAACTTTATAATAAAAAAAAAATCCTCCATTGATAATTACATGACTTGGATGGTATAAATTTAAACTGATTAAATTTTTATATTTATTTTAACATATTATTTTCATCTTAATAAATTAACTTTATAAAAGTAATATCAAAATTCAGATATTTACATGATATAAGTTGAAAATGAGAAAAACTTAATGTAAATAACCTAAATAAATTGAATCAAATATTTGATTGAATCTTAAGGATGACTCATGGGAATTAAATTCATTTGATCTTCGTTGATGTTACATGGTTTTCATACGTACCCTGATTTGGATAGATCCACGAACTATATTATTATTATTATTATTAGTATTAATTGCAAAAAACAAAGAGTTGACCACTAGTTGTGGGTTTCATAAACCCTTGTTTTTTTTCCAATTTCTATTCTCTAATGCCAAGTTGCTTTCACGAATATAACATGTGAACAAATGAAATATCTGTTTCACGGTTATTACAAAATTTGCATGTTTTTCCAAGTTTATAAAGTTTTTTTTTATTAAAATTACACATATAATTATTTTGTTATTATTTCTTATAATTCATGCTAATTTAGGCATTCAAAATCAAAAATCATACATTTAGATTTTTTTCTTTATTTTATAGATTTAATAATAAAATTCATCATGATATCTATCCATTTGTGGTATTCCTTCGTGGGTTTAATTGTTTGCAAAGGCACTATATTATTATATTTAATCTTGAACAAAAAAAAAAAAGAGGAAAGAACACTAGAGCAGTGGAATCTTTGTTAGAAAGCAAGGGTTAAAGGGTAAAGCTGAAAGACTTGGGTTTCAATTTTCTGCCATGTGAATGATACGGTGCCGTATCTTACCATGTAAGGGACGTCACATTATTGATCCAAATGAAAACTGATTAGAGTTGATGTGGGTAAAGTTATAGAGAAATAACTGTCCTTTTTCATATATATTATATAACAAAAAAAATGTACTTTTTAACATATCATGCTTTTACATATTAAAATGCTCATTATATTCGTCCCACCCTGCCTTCACGATTCCTTCTCATTCCCCTAATCATTGGCTAAAGAAAGAAACTTAGGATTTAAATTACACGCTTTCTTATCTTGTTAGATTAAATTATTGGTCTCACTATTATTTATATATTTTGTAATTATTCAAATAATGTTTGATAAATATTAAAATCAATCTATTTTTCATATTTCATAAAATTAGGTATATGTTATTGTATTATTAATAAATTTATAATCGATTAATAATTAGTTTACTATAATATTAAATAATAGTATTAAATATGAAGCAAAGAAAAATAATTAAAAAATGTATATTTTACAGGGGATCATTTTATTTGTTTGAATAAAATTTATAATTACATGAATAATAATTGATGGTATGATGTGATGCATGGATAGAGATATCCGTGGAGAGGAAAAAGGCGTAAATAGAATCATCATCTCTCACACGCAGGCCATTTGTTTGACCGAGTAAATGTCACACCCACTTGAGTAATCGTCTTTCCAAACTCACCTCACTCTCAAAATAAAAATCAATTTGCTCTAATTCAACTTTATCCGCTGCACAAAAATGAATAATAAAATACATATCAATATAAAATATCATTCGTAATATGATATTTTTATGTATAATTATTTTTTCTATATCAAAATTATTACGATTTTAATTATGAAATATATTGATTTTTAATTCATTATGAATTCTTGAATTAAGCAATGGAAGTTGCGTCAATCACCATCATGAATATTATTATTGTATAGTAGCAATTATTGGAAAAAGGTTAGTTAATTGGTTGACCCAAAAAAAACAAAGAGAAAGTGGGGGAAATTATAAGAAGGATAAACACGGCAAATTAAGAATGGGGCACGAGGGTGAAATATGTATATGGGTATTGAGATTGAAAGCTTACGGGAATTCAAATTTGTTGTCTTCCTTAACCGTAGACTTGTATTGTTGCAGGTTTCTTTTGTAGTTTAACAACTTCCCTGCGTAAAGTCGTCCTCTCGTATTCCCCCCTAATCTCCTTGTATTTGGTCATTCATTCGAGTCCCTTTACTCCATTCCATCCATTTATTATCTACTTATCGTTTTATCATTTTTGTAATTCTAAGAGTTGCATATTAACGTGATATAAATAAATAAAGGATTAATGAATAAATCATTTTGATATTTACATAACTACCACGAAAGGAAAATTGCTTTTCAGACAAGGAACATGTTGCACTTTTTGAAATTTTATAAAAACAACAGATTTAGTTTTCATGGTAATGAAATTTTAATATATTTTTATATGAAGAATTAAAATTCTATTAATTTTATAAAAAATAACTATTATTTTTATAAAACTTTTAAAATGCCCAATATAATCATAAAATCATAAAAAAAAATCTACCCTGTATATAATTTGTCCATAAACGATATACATGCAGGTTAGTTCATGAAGGGTCTTTTTTTTTATATATATATTACCATTTTATTATGAATATAACTTCACAATTCAAATTATTTAATTTTGTGTCATCACTTTCATTGGAGAAAGATTTTTAAAAAATGGCAACGGAATTTTCTATTTAATTTTTATAGTAATAATTCATAAATTGACTTTTGCCTCTTTGTTAATAAAGATTAATTTTTAAACTATACTTAATTCATAATTAATGACTAAATAAATTGCCATCGCCGTGAACATAACGACAATGAGAATGTTCATGGCGTAATTGCTTTTGTGAATTTACAACTCTTCACCATTTCATTAATTTGTACTAAATGGGTATGCATTAATAGATTTCGATATATCATGTTTAGTTGTAAGATTAAATTCTTTTACGAATTTATGTATTAATTATGTATATTACGACGATATAAGAGATAAAATAAATTATACTTTAATTACAAAGAATATCAATAATAAAAAGAAGGATAATTATATCGTAAAAAGATAAATATATAATAAATAACATGCATGTATATGAATGAATCTAATTTCATTTGAATTATTGTATAAATATAATTTTTAAATTTATTCTTATAAATAAATAATTAAAAAATTCGAACTACACAATTAGATCGATCAAAATCGAATGGCTTTTTAATCTGTTGAAGTCTTAGATTGGCTAATCCCTCATCCTGATGAGAAGCATTATTATTATAATACTCTTTTTAATTGACTCTTTTCTGCATTATTATTGAAAAATGCATTAATCTATCATCAATTTTAATTGATTTTTAAACAATTTATCTTTATTTTAGATTCATTTTAATTTAAAAAATCAACTATTTAATTTATATGAACTAGTTCGATAAAAATAGTTTTAAAAAATTAAAAAATTAATTTATAATAATTTTAAAAATAATTATTAATTTTAAATAATAATATCAAACATATCATTTTAATATCACAATCTCGAGTTAAAAGGCAGATCAAGATAATAATTTGAATTAATATTATAGATTTAAAGTTGAAACAAATTTAATCGAAATATTTAATAATATAAATATAAATATATTATTATTATGGCATATGCAATATAAAATAATACATTTAATATGATAACAAGATAATATATAGACAAACAAACAAGTAGTTGGTAGCATACTCGAACAGCTCCTCGTCCTTCTGAAATCATTAGTTACTGTCTCGTCACTTTGAAATGTTTCTTCCGGTAACAATTCTTGCATCGTCTTCATTTCACCCACTTCCCTATTCACGTCTCTGTTGGATAAAATGTCATAAAAGAATATAATATAATATAATATTTATTATATTATTTAAATAATAAAAAATAAATATAATATATTTATTAATATTCATGCAATTAAATATGCTTAAATTTAATATACTTTTGAATAGAAATAAATATTTATATATTGATATTACATTTTTTAATTATAATTATTTCTTAATCAAATAAATAATCAATATTATCAAATTATATGATATTAAAATCAAACTATATTAATTAAAATATAAGGCCATGATCAGATACTATAATTTAAAATAAATATTGAAGTATTAATATAGGAGATGATGATTTATAGGTCATAAACTATAAAATAAATATTAAAATCAAAATTAAAATTCAAAATATCATAATCAAATTTATAATCTAATAACAATTATGATTTTAATAAAAAAATAAAATTTAATTATGTTTTATATAATTTATAATATTATATTAATTATATCATATTTCTGGTATTATCTAAAAATGTCATCATATTAGATGGTTATAATATATCAATCAATGAGATTATTCCAATCTATCAGCACCATCTCCAAGGAAGAAAATATCTGGTTTGTTTTTTAGGGTTAGGGGGTGTTTAATAATAAATTAGAAAGGTAATGTAAATTAATTTTGGTTTAAGATTAAAATTAAATACAAATTTATGATAGTTTGTGAGAATTGGTATTATTTGATTATTCAATAATAAAATAATATTTAAATAATACAGTTTGATTAATCTTAACAATAGTTGACATTCTAAATTAGAATAACATGGAAGAAAGCAATTCAAATAATCAAATCCATTAAAAATTATCATTTATTTTGATTTATTATCATTAATTAATTAATTATATTATTGGAATTCTTATTGAAAAAATTAAAGACAGTAATTAATTAGTTCCAAATAAGTTTTGTTTGATTTGTGACAAATCTATGCTGACTGGGTTTCATTTTCCCCCCCTTTTTTTATTGTCAACTGAACTGAAGATTATAAAGGGGGGAGGCAGAGAGAGAGAGAGAGAGAAGAGAAGAGAGATTGGCCAAGAACAGATTTCAAGGAGAGAAAAATTGAAAGGGAAAAAGGGTTTTTCTTTTGTTTTTATTTTTTGGGTTTCGCCTTTTTAATCCAGGTAAAGATTCAGTCTTGGTCTTTCATCCTATTTTATATTACTTTCTGGTTATGCTTCTTCTTCTTCTTCTTCTTCTTTTTTTTATTGGTGAAGCCATCTTATTTCCGAGTAGAAGAAGAAGAGTGATACATTCTGATACGAAGAAAAGAAGACTTTTTTTTGATTCATTTGGAGGAATAAGTGTTGTTAATTGAATCGTTGTTTCAGTTTAGCCATGGTGGATCAGCGAATTGTATTAGCATTCGCTTATCTGCTATTGGTATTGAAGTTTAAATCTTCATTTCAGCAACAGCAGCAGCAAGTGGAGACGCTTAATTCATCGCTTGAAAAAGCTGCTTTGCTTCAACTCAGATCTTCTTTAGGTATAAGAAGCAAAGAATGGCCTAGAAAAGCCAATCCTTGCTCCAATTGGACTGGTGTTTCATGTCAGAA
>CANYBF011812596.1:0-60452 GCA_948192965.1 Dalechampia spathulata | reverse complement strand
TCGTATCACTATTTAAATATGAATACATGTATCGTATAAATTCATCATCTTAACATCTTTTCCTTCTATATCACATATGCATTCAATCTTATTGTCATGCACGCACCCATACTACGAGGCCTATGTGTACGGATGTGACATAAACAATTAATTTTAACGTTAAAATTAACTAGATCTGGATAATATTTGATAGAACTAGAACATTGAAAGCATGGGTAAGCCTTTAATGTTGCTAGATTCATCAGATTGGGTGAAGAAATGAGTAAAAAATGAGAGAAAAATAGGATTTTCTGGAAAAATAGAAGGTTATATGCGCAACACCTTCAACTATATGTGCAGTATATAGGCTATGTGCTGTGCACATAGCACTATATATGGCGCATATAATGTGCAGAATAGTGGAAAAATCAAGTTTTTAGGCAAAAACATGAAATCCGGATTAGATTTAAGCAGATTTGAAGCAAAAAACAAGTAATATTGATCATAAATAAGCATTAGAAACCAATAAACAAGCAAGATTGAAGCCAATCATCCATAAATCAACCCAAAAACCATAGATCCAAGCAAAAACAAGAAGAAAATGGAGAGAAAATAAGCATTTAACTTACCACAGTAAGTTTTCTTGTAGATCTTGATTTTCAAACATGTTTAGGAGTCTAACTAGTGTTAACTAGTTTCTAAATCCTAAACAAATTACTTAATTAAGTGTTTGATTAAGTGGAGTATGAATTTTAACAGAGTTTGGCCATTTTTGGCTCATTTTCAAACCATTTTCCACAAACCCAAGTGTTATATTTATAGTGAAAGGTCTTAGGGTTTAGGAAATCACATTAGCAATATGGGATTTGAAAATTTTTAAGCTATATGCATAGCATGTCCAGCTATATGCATAGCACATAGGCTATATACGGTGCATGTAGTGCTACATGCTGCGCATATTGCATTTTAGCCCTATGTGCGCCGCCTTATACGTGCAAAATGTAACATGCGCCATATATCCAATCAACATCATTTGATATTCTAAGACATCCTATGATACGACGCATGTTAGATTTGCTCCAGAAAGTGGACCCCACTAAATGTCTTTTTTTTTTGCTACATGCTACATGCATAGTGCTATGCGCTCAGCATGTTTCATTTTGCATGTTATACGCTCCGCTTTGTACGAGCAAAACAGGATGCACTTCACATGTCAAATAAGCATTATTTGACATTCTAAGACGTTGTGCTATATGGAGCACATCAGATTCAGCCCAGAAAATGGGCCCCACCAAATGTCTTTTCTTGCTACATGCTACGTGCATAGTGTTATGCGCTCAGCATGTTCCATTTTGCATGCTATACGCTCCACCTTGTACGAGCAGAATGGGATGCACCCCGTATGCCCAGAACACTCAAAGGAAGCTAAAAGATATATACATAAACCAGGGTCGATATCGAGGACCTGTACCAAGCCGAATCGATGAAAACCAAAAATTACACGCATGGATGAAAAGTCAGGGTCAACAGTAAGAAAATAAATAAATTGGGGAACAAATTGAAATTTGCAATTTTAGGATAAACTTAAATTATTAAATTGAGGAAAAAACAAATTAGTAAATTTAGGAAAAAAACAAATTAGTAAATTTAGGAAAAGAAAATTATTAATTTTTGAAAAAATTAATTTTATTATGTTTAATTATAATGAATTGATAAAAATTCTAATATGTTTATGGTGCATTCCAATGTCATCATTTTCATTTTATTGTTTTAAGAAAGAGAAGGAAAAAATATATATAATATTTTATGAAATGGTATTAGAAGGATATTGTAAATACAAATAAAATAAAATGGAATATATATAATGTATATATATATATATAAGTAATTATGTATTGAATAAAAATGTGAATTAGTTAGTAAGAATTTAAAATTGGAATCATATTAAAAAAAAGGAGATGATGAAATAATATTTATTTAAGGATTATTGAAGTAATAAATTAAAAAATGCAATGGTCATGACATAATAATTTGTGATATATTGTTAATGAAAACTAAATTATAATTATCATTAATTTTTTATAGTGTTGTTTTGAAATATATAAGTTATTCGGAGATAGTAAGAATTTGTTTCAATTATCTATAATGATGAGTTGTTTATATTCTGTAAGTTACATGGAGATACTGAGCAAGGATTGTATAAATTTTAGAGTTCGGACGTAAAGGCTGAGTAGTATAATATATATGTTGTGATTCAAGAAATTTAGTAATGAAATTAATAATATGTGTGTAAATAATAACAAATAATAATAATAATATTGGTAGAATGTAAAATATTAGAAATTTAAGAATGATTTTTTATAAAAAAAATTTAATTAAAATGATATGTTTGAAATAATTAATATATTATCATTATGTGTTAAAAATTAGATAATATTTTCTCGATGGGAATTTACAACCAGCAGCCACAACATCACTCCTTCATCTCACCCTATGTTCCTTGTGACGTTAGCCGAATCTAGCCACGTCATCTTATCGCCACTTTGACAAGTGGTCACATAAAAAATCACACCAAGATCGAAAATTTTTTCAGTTTTATACCATTAGGGAAATTTTTTAATTTTTTGGCACCAAATAAATAAAATACCCTAAAACGGTCAACCTCATAATTCAACAAAATCTGCACCAGTTACTCCATAATTCTACTTACTCCATGCATGCATGCATATAGTTGTAGATAGCCCATTCTACAATAGAAAATGGGCTTGACTTAATTTATTAAAAGGAATATTTATATTTATAATTAAGAGTTGGAAATGAGGTGATTAAAGTCAAATTTAGCATTCTTATACTATTATGATGAAGTAAATCAAAATTAATACTCAAAACGGTCAATCCCATAATTCAACAAAATCCACACTAATTATTCCATAATTTTATTTATTCCATGCATGCATGCATATGGGTGTAGATAGCCCATTCTAAAATGGAAAATGGGCTCGACTTAATTTATTAAAATGAATATTTATATTTATAATTAAGAGTGGGAAATGGGATGATTAAAGTCAAATTTAGCATTCTTATACTATTATGATGAAGTAAATCAAAGTTAATACTTAAAATGGTCAATCTCATAATTCAACAAAATCTACACTAGTTATTCCATAATTCTATTTATTCCATACATGCATGCATATGGTTGTAGATAGCCCATTCTACTATGGAAAATGGGATCAACTTAATTTATTAAAAGGAATATTTATATTTATAATTAATAGTGGGAAATGGGGTGATTAAAGTCAAATTTAGTAGTCTTATACTATTATGATGAAGTAAATCAAAGTTAATACTTACAACAATCAACCCCATAATTCAACCAAATTTACACCAATTACTCCATAATTCTATTTACTCCATCCATGCATGCATATAGTTGTAGACAGCCCATTCTACGATGGAAAATGGGCTTTGGTTAATTTATTAAAAAGAATATTTATATTTATAATTAAGAGTGATGGGGTGATTAAAGTCAAATTTAACATTCTTATACTATTATGATAAAGTAAATCAAAGTTAATATTTAAAACGATCAACCTCATAATTGAACAAAATCTGCACCAGTTATTCCATAATTCTATTTATTCCATGCATGCATATGATTGTAGATAGCCCATTCTACAATGGAAAATGAGCTCCCCTTAATTTATTAAAAGGAATATTTATATTTATAATTATTAATTTATTAAAAGAAATATTATATTTATAATTAAGAGTGAAAAATAGGATGATTAAAGTCAAATTTAGCATTGTTATACTATTATGATGAAGCATATCAAAATTAATACTTAAAACGGTCAACCCTATAATTCAACAAAATTTACACCAATTACTTCATAATTCTATTTACTCCGTCCATGCATGCATATGGTTGTAATTCAACCAAATTTAGACAACCCCATAATTAAGAATGAGAAATTAGATTATTAAAGTCAAATTTAACATTTTTATTATATTATTATGATGAAATAAATCAAAGTTAATACTTAAAAAGGTCAACCCATAATTCAACAAAATCTGCATCAGTTACCCATCATATCATATATTATTTTAGAACATTATTATTATTATTATTATTAATTTTCTTAAAAAAAATTCTATTTTTCAAGTAAAAAATAATTTTGATTTTTTTGCACTTTTTGTCATGAATTTTTTTTTTTGGAGTTTTACGAAATGGACAAAACCCATCAAAACTGTTTGAATTGACCTCATGATTGATAATAAACTCTGCATCTGCTAAACAAAAGCCTGACTTCCTTTATGGCTTTTCCATCCTAATATTTTTTAATATAAATCCTTTATTCAATATAAAAATATATAAAAATATATATTTATTATTGATATAATGTTAAGAGTTGATCAATTTATTTAATTAAAGTATAATTTATAAATTAAATCATATTATATTATTAAGTTAAGTTTGATTTATTATTTTTTTTAAAAAATTTACATAGTTTTAATTTTTTATAGCTTGATCATGTTATTTTTATATTATATAAATTATTTTATGTTAAATGTATTGGATTGATGCATATGATATATAAGTTAATTATATCATATTATTCATTTGAATTCGATTTAAATTTTTAATATAATTAATTAATATGTTAATTCAAACCCCTATTTTTAATGTTTGATTGCAAAATATAACAAATGGATGATTGAATTGGATTGCATGATGATAATGTTTACCAACTTTAATTAATTGTTCATTGAAAATTTTCCATGCATGCATTAACCAATAGAATTTTTTTGATATAATAAATGAAATTTTAAACTACTTTTAAAGAGAAGAAAATATGTAATTTCCAATTAATACGGAATGATTAAAATATGAATTATATCATATTAAATGTTAATGCAGAAAATAATATTAATTAGACATTCGACTATTATTTTATCCAATTTTTATAATAAATATAATGTCGAGTAATTTATCATATTTAATTAGATTTTATATATGATAAAAGGATTTTTTATTTTTATGAATTGAAGTTTATGTCGTTTAATTAATATTGATAAAAATTTAAAATTGACTACAACTTATGAAATCAATTTTATGATATTGATATATGTTGAAAGTTTCAAAAATTAAATATCAAATGAGTAAAATTTTACATTTTATTTGAACTTCTATTTAATAATATGACTCAAAAATGTAATAATACTTAAAATAAATATACTATGAAAATAATAATAATAATAATAATAATAATAATAATAATAATAATAATAATAATAATAATAGTAATAATTTATTTGAGTTCGGATCAAATTAGCCTAAAATCGTTTTCACGAAACATGAAATAAAGCATTTTCTTGTTAAAAAAGTTCTCGAAAAATTTAGATGATGTTAAAAAAAATTTAATTATTCAATAAAAAAATGAACAATTTAAATTTAATTATATAATAATTATTTATTAATTTGAAATTCATGATGAGTTGTAGCCATGAAAACAAAATATAACTGTATTTCGAAACAAAAATACAACTTTGTCGGGATAATTATGATATTTCATGTCTTAAAAAGGTAATCGGTCATGTTCAAAAAAAATTATGACGTTCAATTGAAATTTCAATCACTTAACTTCAATTGAATGTCATAATTTTTTTGAACATGATCGATTACCTTTTTAAGACATGAAAGATCATAATTATCCCGACAAAGTTGTATTTTTGTTTCGAAATACAGTTATATTTTGTTTTCATGGCTACAACTCATCATGAACTTCTTATTACTTTATTAGTTCGCATGGTGATTGAAGACTGCTTCAATTATTTGCACATCCCTTATATATCGACATCATATTTGGAAGACAGATTTCAGCCACTATTGGAAAAAAAAAAAAAACTGTAGTTTTCCAAGAGCATTAATGGATGATTATTCGAAGTAGTTATTTGATGAATGATTCCACCGACAAAAAGTGGTGTGAAAGTTGAAACTGATGGAAAAATGCTACAGTGGGCCGTTAGATACTTGTATGAATGAATGAAGATGGTGAATCCTCAGAGAATGAAGCTTCCTGTCACCATCAATGGATAAATAGATAAAACCGCGTTTGCTAGAAACCTTCACTGGAATTTCACTGTGCAAAAGGATTAGATGGGCAAAAGCTTGCTAACTTGGAAGAGTCAATTTCTTGTTTTGCATCATTCTCATGTAATAAAGCAAGTCAAAGTTGCAGCAGCCATGTCGATCTCATCGTTATCACCTTGATCTAAGTTGATTAGCTTGTTCCCACTGGATCTAAGTTATTGTGAAATTCTAGTCAAGGGACCTTTTTACTCTATGAAGATGAAACAATCTATTTAGAATATTTGACAAATTGTTATTTCCTTCATTACAAATACAATTCAAAAATGTGCTGCTGATCTATAAAGTCTTTGGTTATTGTTCTGCTAAAGTAAACGAAGCCAATTAATGCTGAGGAATATTTATTGGTTATTACCGTAAAAAGGATGCCATGCACATACGTAATTATTCTACGTGTTAGGTTATCTGTCTTGTGTCTGCCATAATTAAGCAAGTAGCTTGAGCATGCTATATCAGAGCTCTATATAAGTCGCACTACTTCGCATTTCACTTCAGCAACACATTGGCTCTTTATTTTATAATTATATTCTCTTATCAATGGCGTTTTCTTCATTTTTCAAAGCTATGATGACCTTTTTTCTCCTAATATTGAGCACTAGCAATGCTCAACTTTCAACAAACTTCTACTCAAAATCTTGCCCTAAACTTCTTTCCACTGTGAAGCCTGTTGTTCTGTCAGCTGTTATTAAGGAGAAACGAATTGGTGCATCCCTCGTACGCCTGTTTTTTCATGACTGCTTCGTTAATGTAATTCTCTTGTTTTACCTTACAAGCAATAGATACCCATCTCACCATAATTTTAAAATAAACTAATTACATCATTTTTCTTGTCAAAGATTAATTAAAGTGCTAATCTTGCATGCATATTGGTCTAGCTGTAGTTGCATGCAAGGCATTAAAGGGTTCTTTTTTTCCTAAAGGTCAAAAAGAAAATGTCCATCGATATCCATATCCAGCTCATTTCATCATATCTTGTTTTGGACTAATGCTTATTTTTATATACGGCTAGGATTATAGTTGGACCTATCTTATATTTGTCTTTAGTGTCATCATTGATCATTGAGTCGCGGTTTTGGTGACAGGGATGTGATGGTTCAATCCTGCTTGATGACACCTCTTCTTTCACCGGAGAGAAAACTGCACCTCCAAACAATAATTCTGTCAGAGGATTTGAGGTGATTGACAGCATCAAATCTGCCGTTGAGAAGGCTTGCCCTGGTGTTGTCTCTTGTGCTGATATCTTAGCCATTGCTGCTAGAGACTCCACTGCTATTGTAAGTTCTGGTTCTATGTTCTTTCAATGGTTTAAATTACAAGCATCCATTAATCGTTAGATTATTGTTATTTTGATTCGATAGCTTGGAGGTCCAACTTGGAATGTTAAACTTGGAAGAAGGGATGCTAGAACTGCAAGCTTTTCTGCTGCCACTAGTGGACTTCCAGCTCCGACTTCTAACTTGACCCAACTCAGCTCAAGATTTAGTGCTCTTGGCCTATCTAACAAAGACTTGGTTGCTTTATCAGGTTTGTGCTCTTAAATATATTATTCGACCGACGTACATATTGACATATGATTGCATGTCATATTATATGATTTGGTTTTAACGTAGTGTGATAAAAATGACAGGAGCCCACACGATCGGACTAGCAAGGTGCACAACATTTAGAGGAAGGATATACAATGATACCAACATAGACAGTTCATTTGCTCAGACAAGAAGATCAAACTGCCCAGTTACAGGCGGTGATAACAACTTAGCACCACTTGATTTGCAGACTCCTACATCTTTTGACAACAAATACTTCAAAAACTTGATTGTTCAAAAGGGTTTGCTTCACTCTGACCAAGAACTGTTCAACGGTGGATCGACCGATTCCATAGTTCTCAGCTACAGCAACGGCCAGAGCAATTTCTTTTCTGATTTTGTATCTGGCATGATCAAGATGGGAGACATCAGCCCTCTTACTGGATCACAAGGAGAAATCAGAAAGAACTGCAGGATGGTTAACTAAGTGAGTTGCAACCTGGTAATTTTTTTGCTTGGAATAAGGAATGAAACAAAAATTCCATTTAAAAAATTGAAATATATATTCAATTTTCTAAAAAATAATAATTAAAAAATTGAATATTATAATCGTCTATTAATATGTGTACATCAGAAATTAATTGATTGATAGTTTCACTTCTTACAAAGCCGACAGCACATTAATGGGATTCTTCATCAGAACAAAATTAACATCCGAATCAAATTTCAAAAGCCTTCAACTCAAACAGATTCATATGATATCATCCGAATCAAATTCTACGATCAATCCTTTCGATTAGATCAATTTAATTGAATTTTCATTTAATTCGGGTTGTTTGTAGGGCAATTCATTATTATAAAATCATAGCAATGCTCTGGCCGCCACTTGCATTTGTCAAAGCGCTTGAGCACAATTAAAAGTTACTAATAATGTCAACCCACGTAGAATGCTGCCACAATCGTCAAAAGATCACTAGATCCTCTCTTCATTCGCATTCATTATAATATAAATAATTAAAATTTTTAATACTTATTAACAAAAATGTAAACATGATATTAAGTTGGACTGTGGCAACTTATTAAAAATCAAACATCAGTCCCCAGAAAAGCAATTTATAATGTGTAAACTATATTTGGTTGGAGGAGCCTCCTATGTTTATGACCTTAATATTTGTATAATATATAGTTTTTTATATATATAATTTCTTCTTCTGTATCGAGATTTGAGAGCTGCAAGTGTGCATGTGCCTACGAGATTTTTTTATTTTTATTTTTGCAATTCATATAAAAATATACGAGATCAAAATTATAAAAATAATCATTAAATCCATTCATGATTAATCATCTATGTTGGGGTCCAATATATAATATAATATAATATATTAGGAAAAAAGTTGTATTTTCCAGATTGAGGGGTGAGGATGGGGATAGGCATGTGTCAGTATAAGTTGGGAGCTCCTAACAAGTGTAAACCAGAAGGACTAAGACAGCCATGGAAACTGTAGAAGATAAGGAAATGACACCACCCACTTGCACTTTTGATGTTTGTCTTTCATAACATAGCACTATGAATCGAGCTGCTATTAATCAATCTCGATTCCTTATTATGTTTTTAATATCATAGAATTTCCAATTTTTTTAAATGTATTTAACTCAAGATTATTGATTTTATTAAAGATGTCTAAATACCCTTTTGATCGTAATCTGAAGTGTTATGGTTGGCAAAGTGATTGAGGATTAAGAATCCCATTTATTTATAGTAATCTCTTTCACTTATTTCTACTATTATTTTACCTCTAAATTAAGTTCCAAATTGCACTTGTCATACAAGTGTCGGCAAGGAATTAATTAAGCACCACCATTCGTAGAATCTAAGCAAACACATTAGCTCGAGCTAAGAAAATCCTCCCCAGGTTAGCGTGTAGGATTAATGATGAATTCCTTCATACATACATACATACATATGCATGAGCAATATTCATCTAAGTCATTCTATGTATTCTGGGGTATGCATTCCTTAGTTTGTAGGCAGTCACACACCATGTTCAATGAAGCAACTTGAAGGACCAGGACGGTAAAAAATGCAAAAGAAATGATGGATGATATAAGATCGATGTATGTCGGATAAAAAAATTAATATGAAAATTTGGTTTTATTTAATTACTTGATTGAAGAAGAAATAACAAGGATGAGTTGCAGTAGGAGAAGGTATATTATAAGGATGCCATTATTTGAAGCAACCATGACATAGCACCAGATTCGATCACATTTTCAAGGGAAAGGACTCATAAAAATATTTAGAAATGATGCATCATGTTACCATTCCGTTTACTTTTTTTTTTTTTTTTTTTTGCTTTCCATAGTTCTATTTCTGGTAAACCAGCTTACTGATCTCCTTACTTTATGCATATCAAATGGCAATTGAATTGAAAGTTGATGAAATCTATTACGCTCTTTGGATTACTTCTCTGGCATGTCTATCCTTGTTCATCCACCTTTCCCTCATGTTTCTTTGTCTTTTCCTTTTCACCTTTTTGCTAATTTGGCAACACAATGATATCCCCTTTTAATATTTTGAAACATTTTCGATGTCTTATGATTCACTGAATTGTAAAACTTTCTTCAAACGCGAAACTAACCCGAGAATTCTTTTAACTTGATGTAGTAGTTGTAGTTGTAGTTGTTTTAATTATTGCTGTCTAATGTGATGATTGTCTGAATGGTGTAAACAAACATATGAAGACAAAGACAGGGAGATGTTTATGATCAAAAGATGATGAAACAGGAACATGTAATTGTGGGGGGAGAATGATGAATTTTGAATTGAAGTTGAAATTTCTGAATAATTGAGATATTTGCTGGGGATGTTAGCCCCATTCCTCACTCAAGCTGAAGTCCACACGCCAAGGAAACCCCCCCACCCCCACCCCCAATATATTGAGAATTATTAATTAATTAATAAATATAGCTGTCCATCCCTCATTGACCATCCAACAAATACATGTACATCTACTACTCAATTTTGGTATTGCTTCTTAAGTTTTGCAACATCCCCTCTCTCTCATTTTTACTAGCATACCCTTCTCACATATTGATTTCATGCACCAAGTGTGCATGAGTAAGGTTTCTTATATATGTATATATATTATGATATACCCTTTTCATTATTAATCGTCAATAGATGGAACCTAGGCATTTGCCATTAAACCACTAGCCACAAGCAGAAATGTCTTTTTTTTTTAACATGATTACCCAGAATTCATTGAACTTCTTGATCAATAATAATACATGCCATGCACCATGTTACCATGTTACCTAGCATAAACTCAATTTGACTAGTCTTTTATACTGGAATCACATTTAAAATATATAATATAATATAAGTAATAATCAATGTATACGTTCTTGCATGATAATGAAATGTTTTTCCGTGAATAAATTCTCTAGAAGCATGTGCTTATAATTAATTCATTTAATTTCTCAAGATTTGTCACATGTTTGCCAAATAAAATATGACCAAAACCAAAGTCATGAGTTTGTTTAAAGAATAACAATACAACTAGGTCAAAGGATTTATACATGTATGTAACATGATATTCAATCAAGTTAATTATAGTTTATGATCCGAAGGAATTCTCGTTTGAAAAGTTTCTACCTTTTACAGGAGTATCTGATAAGAAAACTCGATCGTCCAAATCTTTCTTTCATGCACTACAACAAATACATAAAATAATCTGCCTAACAAATGATCAAGCTTTGGAAATGTTCATGTATATAATAATCATGATCTGGGTTCTATGTTGCAGACTGTTGGAAGCAAATATGATGGATGGAACTTTAACTGATACTGATAGATGGCCGAAAAGAGAAGGAGTTGAAGAAAGCAAGCAAGCAAGCATGTCTCCTTGAGAGCAAGAAACTAAGAACTGAAATGCCGGAAACAAGGACATTTACCTCGTAAAACAATAGAAGAGGAAGATGAATAATTCCAAAACAGTAGTACAATGGAGGGTATTGCAGTCATAGAAACAAATGTTATACAAAGATGAGGGAAATATAATTGGGTGCTTGTCCAAATTGTAACCGAATGCTTAAGAAGTTTCTAACCTCTCTAGTAGTATATGGGGATTATCACAGCCATAGCTTTTGTCTCCCCCATCTTCAAGCAACATTCAGATCCTTCCATCAAATGGCACAGATTAGCATGCCCCGATAATTGTGGTGGTGGCGATCCAGCTAGCAAACACACCCACAAGCATCAATTCCTTTCATGATCAAAGAGAATAATCTCTATTAGCAGATGGAAATTCAGCTAGTGGTTTTTTTATTTCATTTTCTTTGGACATGTTTCATTGTTATTGAGAAAAGAAGATCGTAAAAAGAAGTGAAAAACAAGAAACTGAGTGCTGGAAAAATTAAAAAAAAAGGAAAAAATGAAAAGAGGTGGAGAAGAAAGAAACATATCAACCAACAATTATCTAAAAATATATGTATGTTTCGATCAAGTATTTCAACAGTAATTAATCTCAACCAATCAAAATATTAGTATTAATTCTCTTCCCCTCAAATTTTAGTTTATTGTTCTTCAACCTGGCTCACTATAGAGGAACAAAAGGTTTCCTTCGAGAGACTAGAGAAATCTTTACTTAATTAATCAAAGAAAGCAACATTATCACTTGAAATGGTACTATAGTCAGCCGCAGTGGTGTGCTGACGAGTGTACAAGGAAGAAGACGAAGAAGAGGAAGTAGGAGGAAGAGAAGGAGGGGGTGGAGGAGGAGGGGGAGGCGGCGGCAGTGGCAGTGATGGAGTTAAAGAAGGAGATGTGGCGGCAACAGAAACATCTCCGGTGGAAAGCAAAGCAACGTGAGTAGAAGGTAAAATGTTGGCTTCTCTATACTTGTACTTGAGTATTTCAGCCCTAACTGCATTGAGTTCAGCTTGTAATGTCTGAACTTGCTGTTGTAAGGCTGAAATTGCACCCATGCATCCATAAACTGGATCTCTAAGCCTTACGTTTGCTTCATAAACAAGACTATTGGCTGCATCTGCTCTCTGGCTTTCTGGCACTTCCTGTTAACACATCAGGAACAGCAAATAACTCGTAATAAGTTTACCGTTAGGGAACAAGCTGACTGGCTTCAACATGCGTGATTTGAAATTCTAGGGCTTTCTTTTTGGGATTAAATACGTACCATTAGCATCTTTGAGACATTGCTGGCACCAAAAACTTTATGAACAGATGCAAATTTCTGGGGTTCATGTGGGGAGAAATAAGGAGAGAAGGGACATTCTTGAGCACATCGTCTTCTCAAAAGCTTACAAGCAGCACAAGGAGTGATAGTATTCAGGATTCCAGGAGGACCCAGCATGTGTCTTCTTCCCATTTGAGATGAGGCATCTATTTCTCTTTTGATCTTCTTGCCTATTTCATCAAATCTCTCTCTGCAATTTTGCATATATCATCATTAATTCCAAGTCAAAATTGATCATCTGCACAAGTCTAATATTCTTGAAAAGAAATGAAGAATCACAAAGGTAATCGAAGCCGTTACTGTCACTTATGTGTAGAGTACTCATCAGCTTATACATAATATATACAGTCAAAAGAGAAAAAGGAGCATACATATACATATGATTGAAAAGAAAGCTTACAAGCTAGAAAACAAATACAAAGAAAAATAGGGTTATAGGCATATATCTGTTGCATAATAAAGAAAGGACAAGGAAAAAGAGAAAGATTTAGACTTGTTACCTTTCTCTAGACATTCAGGCATGCTCTCTCTAGCTAGGTGTACGAAGGTGAAGTTGGCAAAGAGAGGAAACTAGAGAGAGAGAGAGAGATGGAAAGGGAAGAGAGATGATAAAATATAAGAGCAGAGGCAGAGAAAGGAAGTGCTTAAAAGGCAAGATAAAACAGGGAAGAAGGTGGACCTGAAGGCTTATGTTAATAAATGAAAGAATATACAGAAAAAAGGATTATATATAAAGTGAACCCAAAATCAAAATGATTATGATGATGATGATGAGAAAGCCAAGCTAGTGAATTTGTTTGTATGCTGATGACCCTTTTCCAAGCTTGATGAAGAACGATTTCAGCTCTTATAGCTTGCAGAAGTCATTAATGGTTGGCAAGATTCTATCCAGCTATAGCTTCTCTCACACACAGAGACAGATGCCGTAGCTTGTCATGCTATGTTATATAATCTTTATATATATATGATGATGAAAAATTAATGAAATCACTATAAATTCCAGGTTATAATTTATATATGAAAATAGTAATAAATATAAAAATAATAATTTAAGTATGATATTATGGCAACCACGTCATGTTGTATGAATGCCAGCTCTCCTCTCCCCGCCTTCCTCACGTGTGTCTTCTTAAATGTATTTTGACTTTCCTTCAGTTCATTTATAGACTCTATTTTTCCTTTATTTTTTTTTATTTGTTTATTTTTTGATCCTTTGAATGGTATTGTTTTTAATTCATATTCGAGTCGCATAGGGTCAAATATATATTCCTTTTTATTTTATTTTATTTTCATTTTTATTATAAAAATTGGTTTCAAAATTTATCCTTTATATATATAATTAATTAATTAATTAATGTAAACTTCATCGAATTTTTATAATAATTAATAATTTACTTAATAAAGAATAACCCAAATTCATTTTGAAAAATATAATTAGTTCATTTATTGATATCGCAATACAAATAATATTAGTTATTGATTATATTATCATTTTTATTATCATGATGTGAGGATTCGAAAATGAATATTGAAAATAATTATAATAAATTCCTTCGACAGCTAAAATAATGCTTTATTGGAGCATATATATATATATATATATATATATCGATTAGAGGAGGCCATAATCCTGAAATTTAGTCACTAATTAAACAAAATAATATCCTTAATGAAATTAGAAAATGAACAAGTTTGTTTTCTGTTAATTCACCTTAAACAGGCCATTAAAGGCTTGAAGTGAAAAATAAGATGCTCATCATCATCATCATTATCATCAACTGTACTTATGTTTGAAGGGGGGTTAGCTCTAGCTAATTACCAATGGCCATGTTAGTTTCTTGTCAATGTCAAAAACCCACCTTCATTAAACACACCATATCTAGGATCTACTTTCCAAATACCCACAAAATATTTATAAAAAAAAAAACCAAAGGATTCTTCTTCAATTAATTATCATCATCAACGTGCACAAACCGCAATGTTTAGGGCTCTTTGAAGATGGGTTAATGCCCTAATCAGTCTAGCTCCAGCACCCGTTTGTAGCCCTCTGAAAACATTGCAAAATGTAATGATATATAGATGTTTTAATGGACAAGCTTTTTAAAATATGTTTAGTCGTCAAGTAACCATTGACTTTGTGGTGGGTTTACTCTCGTAAGGCATTATATATATATATATATATATATATATATATATATATATATATATATAATTGACACTCATAAAAGAGATTGGACACCTGCAAGATAGGTTGATATAATTTTTGTTAGATAGTAAAAATTTGGCTACATTATGTGAATGAGATTTTTGATTCATGTGATGATATAGAAGACGTCCCACCTAAAATTTTCATAACTAGTAAAGGCATTACAGTTCTAGAACATTGCAAGCATTGTTTTGATTTCAACTACCCTGCTCTTAATCTCTCTTACTAATCCAGATTATGGGAACAACGAACAACATCCTTTAATGGCTTATGGTCGATGGCTATTCGTATATTAATTTCAAGTATATCAAAAAATTTATTAAAATACGTATATATGACAATCAAATATTTATCTTGATAAAGTATTAATTTCAAGTATGAAAGAAGAAAGGTGTCACATTCATGGGAATAAGAAGAATCGTTGATTATGATTAGCAAAGGAGTGTTATGTCAAAGTGGGTGGTAAAGATAAGGGAATTGAAAGAGTATATTCATTTTGAAAATATACATTAAAATAAGTGATTGATTTGCTTAAAATTTAAGGCAAGAAAGAGGAGGAAGAAGAAGAAGAAGAAGAAGAAGCAGCACCACCCAAACTCTCATTTTGACCCGTATTTCGTGGCTACCAAGTCGCCCCGATGTTCTCTCTTGGCAAACCTAACTTTTTCATCACCTCCCTTTCTGCACTGAAACCCATATAACCTTCTTCTTTCACATGATCATCATCTTCTCACGGTACTCTAAAAGTTTTTTCATTATCGAACTCTTTTCGACCCAAATAACTCTTTTTAAACATTTATTAATGTAAATATTGATTCTTTTATTATAGAACTTATAACGATTTCATCTCATTTCGATTACGATGTGATCACTTTCATTAACCCTAATAATAATAATAATATATCTATCATTTCATTTCATTTTATGGGATTGAAAAGCTGTAGGTCTTTCAAGGTTGGTATATCGAACAAACATTCATTCCAAGTGTTATGGTCAAAATCCAAGTGAGCTAAACCTTATCTTTTGTTTGTTTGTTCAAATAATGCAAATAGAAAGCTTATAATAATTTTGTGCATGAACTTGGACTGTAGTCTCCTATATTAAACTCTCTGATCTTTTTACCATTTTCATTTTCATTTTTAGGTTGGTGTTATAATGAGTCAAAATTCAAATTCAAGGAAAAAAATTATATTTAATCGTTAATTATTTTTATTGAAAATTATATTGTTATATATTCGAGTTGTAACTTATAATCATAAAATAAAGTAAATTGTATATAAAGAAGATTTAAAACCCTCTATCTCTACTCAATTAAAATAATAATAATAATAATAATAAATATGTAATAAATTTTCCTTAATTTTATATTAAATCTTATTAAAATTTAAAAATCATTATTTTAAAAGTATTTTTAAAAATCTTTCGTAATTTTTTTTATTTTTCGCTATTTTTAAAAATTTCCCATAAAATTACTCCAAAATGGGCCTCAAATTATGTTATTTCAAGTCCATGGTTAAACATTTGAAAGGATACTATTGGTGGGTGCAATACTAGCACTAATTTTAGTAGGAAGAACATCTTATTGTTTTCACAATTAAATATAAAAATTTTCAGTAATCAAATTAATTTTAATTACAAAAAAATATTAAAAAATAAATGAAAATATTAAAAAGAAAAAACGTTGTTAAATACCAACAAAATGATAATAAATGCTTGTTAAATAATTTTTGGTAAAATTATTTAACCAAAGTTTTAATTGATATCATTTTTATGAACCCACAAAATAAATATTAAAAATTGGCATTACAGCAGTTGGGTGGGCACATGCAAAACTATGATTAATACATGTATCTAACAACATTGGTCCATTCGCTTTCAAATTTATATATATATATATATATAATGAAAAGGATGATACGTATAATTATTATTAATTATTAATATATATATATATAATAATTAATAAATATTTGATATTTAATAAAAATTGACATGTATTATTATGATATTATTAATGGATCTTACATCATAAACGTATAATTTGGACAATTTTATAATTATACATGCATAGCATAAGAGTGGTGAAATATTGCATGCAATGGAAAGTGTGATCTATAAATCAAAAGAAGAAAAATGAGAAATGGGTTTTTGTGATTTTAATGTAGAATGCGACTGCTATTGTGAATATATATGCAACTAAATCCATGGTAAGCATGACCGATACCCATTAGGTACGATTGCAAAAACGTGTTTCCTATTAATATCTTTGCAAACCCCTTATTAAAGAGGGTGTGCCCTATGATAAGGACCCCAAAAGTTGTTGAATCATGATGAATTTTTAAGGGCAATAATCAATTACTAATGCTTCAAAAGTCCTAAAATATCTTTAATATGCTCATGTACCGAACTTCCATGGAAATTATGAGACAAAGGCCCACTTTAATGCCCCAGTTGCAGAGGCATTTAGAGGTGAGCGGTGAGCCCATTATGGGTTGTGTTGTTGCATTTCTATTGCTTTCAATGGGGTCTAAAATTGCATGCACCGTAAAGGTACGTGTCGCATCCAACTTGTTACTATAATTTCCTCGAGGCTGAGGGCATTTCCTCGAGGATCATGCACGTGGGAATAGCTAGTTTTCTCTACTACTCAACCTATATAGTAACGCTCTTTATTAACCAGTCAACTTCGTGATCAACATGAGTTTAACGGATGAATTTTATAAGATTAAACACACTTAAAGTACTGAATTGTGGAGTAATCCATCAAGTTAGTGTAAAGTGTAAAATGGGTTATGAACTTCTCTAAAAACAGCTCAATGGTAAGGACAAAGTGAACATAAATATTAATGCTAGCACGTGAATTATTAATGCCGCCATAGATGCTTTCCTCAGAAGCTCTCATCAATGCCTTCTCTAACTTCCCTCCATAGTATTCCCTCCCATCTAAACCACATCGCAGACAAGTTGATTCGGGCAGGATCCTAATGTTATTTTCCTCAATATAAATGAGTATCTATTTATTTAACCATATGGGTTTGCCCTGAACGACTAGAAGATTTGAATGTGATGATCATCATGAACTTGGAACATATTGAGAACATGTTTTACCATTTATTTATAATAGATATCAGATTATGCCCGACATGAAGATGGTCCACATTTTCATGAGTTTAAGAAAATAAAAAACAATAAATGTGGTTAGAAATTAAATATTTATTCCATGGTACTAAAAACATAATTTGATTGGTAACAACCTCTTTGCCTGGAAATGATTTTTTCTGCACAAATGTGAAACCGGGAGGAAGAGAGATTCGTCACTGAACAAGGATGTTCATATGGTTGATTCTAATAGTAATTAACATCCAAAACCATCGCAAAGAAACACATATGTAGCTACTAGATACTGATATGATTTAATGGTTAACACCATAGAACACTGTTTGATGATAATTGAGAAAGAAGATCAAAGGAAGCAGAAGGAAATTAGAATTAAAGAACACATGCAGCTTCACACCTTAGTAATTAGCTTTGTTTGATCCATGTCCCTGTTCATTTCCATGTCCAACAATGCAGAAAAATGCATTCTTCACGTTCTCCATCATAAAGCAGCCTCCAAACACGTTATTAAATGCTTTACTTTTACCGCCATAACATAATCTTGAAGGAGTAATTCCATGTTCATAATCATCATCCTCCTCCTCATCATCATCATCATTATGGATTCCATGTTGGCCTGTGCGCGATCTTGAAAAAACTGTACCGGACTTTAAGCTGTTGAAAATTGCTGGAGATGAATGAAATGATGACCATGATGACCAGGAAGAAGAAGAAGACGACGAAGACGAAGAATAAGAAGAAGAAGTAGTAGTAGAAGACAATGAAGATGAAGGTGAAACATGAAGAATGGTCTTTTTAGCCAGTCTGGGGAAAATGGTGTTGAGAAAATTCGGTTTAATTCTAGTTTGGATGGATTTGGATTTGGACCTGGAATGTTTTGATTTGGATTTGGAAGAAGATGAATAATAAGAAGGAGGTGGCGTTAATGGCGGAAGATTAGAAGAATGATGATCGGTAAATAATACATGTTTAGGAGTACCTGGTGTAGACTCCCATGTGAATGGAATTGCACCAGAGGCACCTCCATAGTAAACTCTGCATGAAGAATTAGCCAAGGAAGTTTCTTTAGACATGATTCGTGTAAAGAATTTGTGATCTTTCTTCATCTCCAAGCATCCACCTTCACCCGCATGCCTGTTTCCACCATTACCATCACTTCTCATATTGAACAATTAAACTAGTCTGCTTCTTGCTTAACCCGGTAGCTAGATTTGTAGAAAAGCTTCGGCTAAATCTTCTTCAAACACTTTCCAAAATCTAATGATCCAAGATCCGTAAATGAAGGTCATCAAGAATACAATTTCAGTATATATCCATCTCTCTCTCTGCCTCACGCTGTCTTAAGTATCTAGTCCATGGACTATAATTAAGGCCCTGGTGGACACACACCATACCCTTAATTATATTAATCCAATACTACTAAATCTTTACTCGTAATCAACCCGATTAAATTTCATTCGATTAATCGAACTGGATTCTCGTAGTAGTATTACTCATAAAAATGTGTATATCATATATGAGTTTATTGCGAGAATGTAATTATATTGTTGTGTTTGGGGAGGTTGGATCAATCAAATTAATGATGGAGTATGCTGATTCGATGGCTATGATGGTAATTAAGTTGGTAAACCTCACCAAGTCAATGGATATAAACTGATTAATGCTGCGTACTAAGAAGGATATTTCCCTGTAACTTTCAATTCAATGAACCAAACTTGTTTTTAAATTAATTTTAACATGATCGAGTAATAAATCAATAACTATTTTAATTTAATAAAATAATTTTTTATTCAAATTTTAACAAAATTCATTTTAATTACACTCAAATAGATGACACTAAATCAATTAAAAATCTGAAAATTAATTTTAATCTTTTAACTAGATATTAATTGACATTTTAAAGAGTAACAATTGTTCCTAAAATCAAAAATAAAAGGATTTTAAGTTGATTATTAAAAAAAATAAAAGTTGTAATTATAATTTAATTCAAAATAAAAAATATTTTGGTTATAAATGGAAAATTTCGTATTTTAGAATCAATATTATCTACTAAGAATAATAAAAATTAATAAATTATATACGATAGAAATAATTTTTCTTTCTTAATATTATTAATAAATGTTGAAATTTAAATCATTGACGTCTCTTACTTTTATAGAATGAACAATCAATGAGGTTTTAGAAATTATTGGATGAATCTAATTTATTATATATAATTATGAGCTACTAATAATATGACAATAAATATGAATATTTATTAAATAATATATATTGATTATATATGTGATATTTAATAAAAATTAATAAATATTATTATAGGTATCTTTGTGGGTGGGGTTATACATGGTGCTATATTGAAGGGTAAGAACTAATAAAGGAGGAGGAAGAGGAGGGGGGTTGATCCTTTGAATTAAATAAAAACAGTTGAGAAGCAAGAAAACTTGGTAAGAGGGTATGAGGCAGCCCCAACATAAATGACAACTCCATTGTGGTCCATTTTCCATTGCATGCCCACCAAAACTCACTCTCTCTTTATGGCTTGGACTTGCCCACAAAAGTAGCTAGGCACCCTCCTCTATTTAATTATCCATTTCATTATTATTATTATTATTATACTTTAATAATTATTAACTTGACTTTTTATCCCATTTTCACAATCATTATATTTGTTATTCTTATACACATTCCTTCATTTTGGATATTTAAATTATCATCACAACTTATTAATCACTCGTAGCATTTATATTAGTTGATATTTTATGCATATTTATCATCATATATTTAAATATGAAAATTCTATTCATCATTTTATTTAAATCAAATATTAAATATTGTTGTTATATTATTTATTGTCATCAACAAATATTTCTAATACATCTTAATAAAATCTTAGAAAAGCTTATCAAAGAGTCTGGTAGAGGAGTTACAAATAAGAACCAATTAGAAGAGATATGAAAGATGACATGATCGGGTCGATTAATTAATATCTCGAGTTGTATTATGGGTTGGATGTCGATGCCTTGAAGCAATCCTGATACTTAAGTTAGATAGAACAAAAGAATAGTTGATAATAATGAAAAGGTTTCTTTTTTTTTTTTGAATTATAAGGAAAATAAATATATTTATTCTTTATTGAATAATGATAATAAATTTCAGTTAACTAAAGATTTTTGATATTATCGCATTAATAAATAAAAATATTTTAATAATGATTTAAGATATGGTAGTTTGGGTATTAAATTGAAGAGCCTGAATGTAGATGGATGATGATGAGTCTTTGGATGCAAACAAAGCTGGAGGCTGCCATTAATTAAGTGCAGCACAAAGGAGATATTCAGATCAAGGCCCCAAATGCTCATTAAAAGCTACTCAGAAAGATAGGGAGGGATCAGCCCTCTCCTCATTTAATAACCTTCCTTTCTTTTCACTTTATACTTGTATTATTTTTTAGCTTCTATATATTATTATGCTTCCTAGACCCCCTCATTATCTCAATATCATCTTTTCACATTATTCATTCATCAATGCATTTCCCTTAACCAAACTCCTTTGATATTCCACATAATATAGATTTTTTATTCTTATGTTTCAAACAAATATTTTATATATAAATCATTGAATTTTTTAAACATATCGATCCTGTTATCCATCTCTTTTCTAATCCATAAAACTATCGTAGATCAAGAATTTGTCCTGCTTTTGAGATTCCTTTGCTTTGATGTCTTTCAGATCTTTGACAAAATTGGAAGAAATCTCTGTTGAATTTATGCAAAAAAGATCAAACCCTATTCCTCAAGTACAAGAAACCCTAACACAAATGCTTCCATAGACAATGAAGACATGATTGCTTTATCAAACCCATTTATCAGACGGTTCAAACAACTACCAAGACCCACAAATCATAACCGGCTCGAGTATAGAAGGATTTTTTTGATTCGAGTCGGATAAAAAATTATTCGAAAGCTACCCAACTCGAAGCTAGCAAGATTTTATAATAGCATTTGACAAATATTGTAATCATTAAATCATGGCTGAAATTGCAAAGAGAACATTATACATTAAGTATAAATGTAAGAAAAAATATTACTTTCATTGGATGGTGTGTGAAATAATGCTGTCTGGGGATAATCCCATTTGTTACTTCTTGCAAAGCTAAGATATCATTTTATTCATTGAACATGCTTTATGTTGTTCACATGAAACAATTAATTACAGATTAAAAACAATTAAATCGTAATTAATCTAAAATTATTATTTTTTTTTTACTTAAAAATGAATCTCGAATGGACCCTTTAAAATTTTTAAATCAAATCAAATTTTCAATTCAAATCATGATCTACTCGTCCGTTAAGCAATCAAATAAGCATAACTTTTTTTTGGTATGTTGATGTGAATTGAGATGTGTCAATAATCTCCATGGATGGTACAAATTGCAGATTATGATTCAGAGTCATAAACTGAAATATGCCTTGGGTCTGATCAATACTACAAATAGCACATACATGGACCAACTACGCCATTACATGAAAATGGCAGCTTAATCCACAAAGAAACAAAAGATTCAACACAGACATGTAATGATGAACGTGCTAGCAATCTAAGTATTGAAAAAATAGCATAACATCTTAACTAAACCATTGCTCAATTATTGGAAATTAAGTGATTTTAATCTCCAAGAATTACCCACAATAGACTATGATTAGAAACTTAATTGAGTAAGGTGGGGTTGACGCATTGTCAATCAATATATTGTTTTTAGTACAAGAAATTGATGGTAAATAGTACTTTTTTTTTTTTGGTGAAGGGTTAACATGAATAATAATGACACATACTTGCATTAATAAGATGATCCACATGGTGTTATCATCATTTTATGTTTTTCATCACCTTTGAAGAAACTTCTCATGTCCCCCACCCGCTTGTATGTATATATATCATCAACTCTACCCTTTTTCGTTGTATATATCTTTATTTTATCACCATTTAACCATCATTAAATGATATTTATTTTGTAATAATCATCTTATCATATAGCGTATGTTAAAAATAAATCGAGAGTGCGTATGTAATAAATGAGCGACGTACAATGTACGGCACTTTAATGATGAAAGGGAGGATTTCTTTTTCTTGACCAGGCAACCATGAAAAGCATTCATGTATAGGAAACTATGTTTAGTGTAAGATGAAAGAGTGCAAATCCTCAATAAAGCAAAATTAAATACCCCATCATTTCACTTTATTTCCTAGTGTAATTATGCTTATAAGTTAATTATCACATTAATTAATTTAATATTTATATATATATTCATGAATCAAATCTAGACTGGTATTTTTACGTCCAAAAAAGCCGAAAAATCCAGTGGTACCAAAATAAAGAAAAGAAAAAGCAACATGTAAAATAGAGGGACAGAAGTCATCTTTATCTTTCTCTCTGCATGCAAAAAAGAAGCCTATTTTGCCTTTTCTCACCAAAATTCAATCATACCAACCAACCTAATTTTCCCCTTTTTCCCTTTCTTTTATCAAAACCGCTAATCACGGTCAACAATCCCACCGCTACTGCACGCTCATTCTTATCTACGCTCGCCAGAATCACATTGACCTTGCAATTACTAGCCAATTGCATTCATCTGCCTCATGAGCTCAAACTATACTTCATCCATGCAATAACTCTCCTTTTCTGTTTGTTACTCGGTACTCACTGAATGGAACGTGGACCCTGGTTATCTCGCTCTCTTTTTTTATGGGGTCCGAGTTGGTAACTCGGACCACAGCTACACGCCATCATCGCTGCACAAACTCAGAAATTGCAAATGCTTTCTAACGATGCCTTTTCCCTTCTGACACTTTAAAACCCATCTTCCGTTTTTGCATTCTGACCAGCATTCTACCTCTTCAATATCGCTTCCTCTTCCTCTATGGATCCCGATTCAGTTGGCGAACCGGTTCCCGGTACGCCAGTAATTAGGGAAATAAGGTCCGACATGGGAACCAAGAATTTTGAGATTTTCAACCAACAGAATGCAGCCGACAAAGGAACTAGAAAAGTGGGTTTGAGAGCTGAAATTGATACTTCACAACCTTTCGGGTCTGTTAAGGAGGCTGTCACCCGCTTCGGTGGAAGCGGGTCTTGGATGCCATATTACGAGGTCTGGTGTTAGTTACATTAATTGTTGTGTTATTTTTGCTAGTAATTTAGTATAATGTTATGCTCAAGTCCAAGCTGTTGATAGAAAGCTTTCTTCTTTAGCTCCGAACAGTACAGCAACTAATAAAGAAATGGACTAATTCATAGGAAAATTAGTTCTGTCATTTATATTTTCTTTCATTGACATTGATGGGAACTAGTTTGAATAAAGAAGGTCTTAAATTTGTAAGATTTGCGTGGGATCCACAATTTTTCCAAGCAGTGTGAAAATGATAAATTTGGCATAAAATGACATACTGTTTCTGTCCAACACGCATTGAATTGTTCTTCTATATATTTTCTTTTCAGGATTCGTATCAAACAATGCTTAATTGTTCATGCATAGCAATTACATGCACATGCTTGCATTACTCTGTTTGTATTCAATTACGGATTTTGATGATCTGCAATACCTTCCAAATGCTGGTCTATTTCAATTCATGTTCCTTTATTTTGATTTGCAAGAACACTGTTTGTGTAGCAGGTGTTTGAAGAGAGGGATATAAAGAAAGTGGAAGAACAGGCAGCAAGGTTAGAGAAAGATCTGATCGTGAAAGAATTGGAAACGCTCGATGTTCTTGAAGAGCTTGGAACAACTAAACGAATTGTTGAAGAATTTAAGCTACAGTTACAGAAAGAAGCACTGAGATGTATGACAATAATTCCTGATGCCCGTACGAAAAACCCAGAGCAGAGGATGGCAAGTTTAAAACCTGGTCCTACATCATCCCATGACATGATTTTCAAGGAGTTTAAGCAGGCTAATTTGAACCTTGGTAAAACTGTAGATGATCTTGGTGTGATTCAATCTTCCATCGAGTCTTTGAATAAGAAAATGAAGAAAGAGAAAGTATTTCTACGAAAAACGCGAGAAAGACTGATGTCAAAATTTGCAGGAGTGTTGTCTCCAGAGGAGGTAAAACAAGCTAGTGTGGAACCCCAGGTTTCTGGCAATGCAGCAAGTAATTACATGACAGAACAGTTGAAGAAGATGCCTGCTGCGGAACAGATGGAAGTTTTGAAAGCAGTTTTAGCTAATGATCATACCATGAATGACTTAAAGACTGCTGAACTGAGGTTGCTAGCAGCCAACAAAATGGAGGCAGCAGCAAGGGCAGCGGAAGCTGTTGCACAGGCCGAAATCAAGGGTCTATCAGGCAATGTGACCTCTAGAGGATATGCATTTCAAGAGCCCGGAAAAGTAGCCTCATTTGAAGCAGGACATCCATTTTGTCCTGAATCTCGAAAAGCTGATGGGCTTGGCAAAAAAGCAGAAGTTGCCAGGATTCGAAAGTACGAAGCTGGTCTGACGAAAATGTCTGTTCTGAGGAAGTTGAAGGAGGCAACAGAAGATGTCAAACAAAGTAAACAGGCTTTGGAAGAAGCGTTGAGCAAAGTAGAAATGGCAAACAAAAAACAATCAGCTGCTGAAGAAGCTATCCGGAAATTGATGCCAGAGATGGACGAGGAGAAACAGGCCGCATATTACGCAACCAGGTTCAGTAATTTCCATTTGCATCGACCCGAAAACCATCATGTTTCTCCACTCCATGGGACGAATGAACGGGGCGTAGTTAACAATGATCCAAAGCCTGGTATAAGGTCAGCGGTTTCCATGCGGGATATGCTAAGCAGGAAACCAGTTCCGGCAGAAGCATATGCAATGGCAAGACCGACAGAAGTCGGTGAAGAAAGGCAAAAGATAGCATTGAGTCAAATGCTTCAAGAACTGAAAGAAGATCTAACATATAATCCAAGAGGCGAGAAACAAGGAGGCGATCAAAAGCAATTCATAGCACAAAGAAGAAAGTTCGGATTCATCCACATATCATTGCCTCTGACAAAACCAAATAAGAAAAAAGACACAAAATTTCATTAATGTGATGCAGTAAAGGGACATTAAACTTACGGTTGTGTAGTAATATGTTCTCTGGTTTATGTTGCAGTGAGATTGGTCTTAGAGTTATGATTGTGTTGTGGGATTGGGGTGTTGTTTATGGTGTTTCATTGCATCATCTGTATAACAATGAATTGATTTTGTTGAACTAGTTCAAGGTAAAGGCTCCAGGAAAAAGGTGACCTCTGTACAGCACCATCGAACCAGACATCTCATTTTGCCTCCACCACCCCCGCACACGTAGACAGTCCACGTGACATTTTATTTTATTATTATCTTTTTCCTTAAAAAAAAAACTTAAAATAAATAAATAAATAAAAAGGATAACATGAAGTTGTTCTCTCTGATATCCAACAACCAAAACCAAACCAAAACAGAGCGATTAATTGTTGGAGTGAGTTTGGGGTTCTTTTTAATCCAAATCTCAACAACAGCAGCAATGAAGTGCAGCAGCTGCAGCCATTTTATTAGCTCCTCCGCTTCCTCCTCCTCCTCCTCCTCCTCTTCTTCTTCTTCTTCAACTTCTTCTCTGTTGCTCTCTCCTTCTTCTCATTCTCTGTTTCCTTCCTACCTCAGATTCTCGGTCTCTCCCTTTCTCAAGATTGTTCCTTTTGTATTGTTCTTTCTTTCTTTCCCTTTTTCGTGCGGTTGATTTCCATTTTCTTTATTTTTTCGCAGAAATTAAAGGTTCGGAATCGTTTGTTGATCAAAAACGCTTGTGGGTTTAATGATAATGGCTCTGTTAATGGCTTTCCAATCACCCCCAACAAGCTTTTCATGCAAGAGGTTTGGTGTCAGCATTTGTTTTTCTATCTTTTTTCCTCTGTAATATGTTCTTTTTCTTTTTCTTTGTTTGTTGGGTCCTTTTAATATGTAATTCAATCCCAAGTTCTGATTTTGACGTTCTGATGTCTTTATTAGGCAATTGGAGCTGAATATGGAGAAGGTTTTGAGACTTTTAGACAAGATGGACCTTTAAAGGTTGATGTGGTGAGTAGCTATGTGCTGCAACACATTTTGCATTACTTTTAATGTTCAAATTTCGATTTTTTATTTTTATTAATAGAGTTCGTGCTGTTGCTGAAGTCGCCCAGTTTAACGGGGATTTTTTTATTTTGGAAACAGGATTTTTTGAATGATAGATTACAAGAAGGATTTCTTCATCGGATACGCTATGCCATGAAACCTGATGAAGCATATGGTCTTCTTTTCTCATGGGATAATGTTGTGGTAAATATTTAGACTGCTCTTGTGTATCTTAAAAGAGTTCACTTGATGCTTTTAACTACAAGGGATTGGTTCAATATGCTGCATTTGTAGCTTCCTACTATCAGGAACAATTGTACTCAACCCAGTCGATGATCTAGAGTCTTATTCTGATATACAGATAGTGTTTTGAAAGTGCTTTAGGTATCGAGTGTCTTTCATTGAGCCTCTTAGTGAGGCTCAAGGGAAATTTTCGTATCAATATTCTTTTTCATTTGAGTTTGTTGGGGATATAACATAAATAATCAAATAACAAACGAAAAACTATATTTCCTTCTTCTGGTGGGAATGCATTTAAAATTTGAGGCACATCTAATACGGGTAAAAGTGTGTTTAAGGAAATATTTTTGTTCTAGAAAAGAAAGAACTGCTCTTTGATTTTGCATTTCCGGAGAACACTCTGATATGTTTTACGATATTTTTAAAATGTGTTTCAGGCAGATACCCGTGCTATGAAGTTGAATGCGTGGAAGCAGCTTGCATCTGAAGAGGGTACGTAAGGATGTTTTCTTACACTTCCAGCTAATCGTTTTTACCTCGTAGATTTCTCATAGTGACAATTCAAGTAGCCAGTACCTTCCGTGATATGTTGAATTAATGATTTACCTGCATGTTATTTATGCACAGGCAGTGAGGAATATGAGTATTACTGTGACATGCATGTGATTGAGATAGCTGGACTATTTCGCTAGCTGTTTTCTCATGGCTCTTTTCTTTTATCATGAAGTTTATTTTGAATGTTTGGAACTGTATCAAGTTTTCTTGTGCAAAGTTTGCCATTGATTTTATGCCTTAAAAGGAAGAATCATGAAAATTATAGCACAGAATTCTCTTGCTGCCGTTAGGCATTTAGTTGGCTTTTGCATGGAGAACAGTTATTTCTTTTGATTGTCAAGTATCCAATTAGACCTGTTCTTGTGGTTTGGCTCTTGTGCAGGAAAGGAAATTCCTGAAGATGGACATGTACAAAGGCAGATGCTATATGCAGCTGCTGATCATGTATTGCATAAGGTTAGAAAGTTTTGATTATTTTATATCTTCCCACTCTAATGTTTTTGACTTGGATACATGTTTGACCTCCACAATTTCACAGAAAATGGTTGGACAAAAAGAACATAAATCATTTTAATATAAATGCAGTGTACAGAGTACAGATAATGAGTAGTTAAAATAAACAGTGAATGTTTTTGGTTTGTAATTGCATCAGACTTATGAGTTTTTTGGCTATTCACAAAAAAAAGACTTGTGAGTTCTTAAAACATCATTCCTAGATGGAGAGGAATTATTTGTTAACCAGTGGATTGCAAACTTTTGCTTCATTTGTTTGTTTGGTGGTGGTGTATCAACTATGAAATCTACTTTCAGCTCAGTTACTTTTGGAGACAAAGTGATTTGGATTGGTTGAAGATGAGGCTGTCACGGCTATGTTATAATCTTCCAAATTATAATTCAGGTATTGCATTGGGGGACAGCAGAAAGTGATTTGGATCGATTGAAGACGAGGCTGTCATGGCTATATTATGACCATTTACTTAGAGTGAGATCCCTTCTGCAGGCTTTCTTTCTGATAATTTGTGTCTTGAATTTAGGAATATGAGATTATGTCCCTTTCTTCACTCAGGTTAGAGAACCCACTGAGGGTTTAGAAGAATGGTTGGATGCTGTAGCTAGAGCTCGCATTCCTTGTGCTGTCGTTTCAAGTCTGGACCGGGTAAACATGGTAGGGATCCTGGAGAGGATGGGGCTCAAGAAGTACTTTCAGGTGGATATTCTTTTCAGAGTATTATTTGTGTTCCATGAAGTAAGGACTAATTATTCACAACTCATGCAGATACGCTGAATAGCAAAATATGCTATTCCATGTGCCCTGTTCCCATTTTACGTTCCTGTTATTCTATCATCTCAACGTGCTGATAATATTCTGGGGTCTATCTGACCAGCTTACAAGCATCATCACCTTGTCTATTTGCCCTTGCACTATGACTTTGTTACGATTTTCTCTATTGCCAGTTGTCGCTTTATGCTTTTACATGTAGCACATACGTAGTAGTGACCAATGAATTTTTATTTTGGCTGTAGTACAGAGAGTAGATTAAGGTATATGCACATTTACATGCCAAAATGTAATAGTAGTTCATCTGCTGTCTTAAAGATCACTATACAACGCTAGAAACATTTCTTAGAATTTGTCAAGACTTCAAAATCGCTTGGTTATTGCTTGCCTTTCTCTGTATTGCAGCTGATAGTAAATCTGTCATTTTAGGCAATTGTAGCTGAGGAAGATGGCATGGAGTCGATAGCTCATAGATTTCTGTCAGCAGCTCTTAAGGTATCAATCCAAACAGTGTTTTAATATGATCTATCTCATGTCATTTTTCAGCGTTGGAGCTCATACTTTAATCTTCTATTTATAGCTTTTCTTTTTCTTTTAACAAATCATCTGCTTAGGTCAACTTATTTAGTTTCCGACTCTTCACATCCCTTTAGGATAGCCATCATACCTGATCTTGTTTCCATTAGGCTATAATTTTTTCTTATCTTATTATTTGTGCCATGGCAAGGAATGAGAAAGGAGCCAAGTTTGAATAGAATGATTATAATTATGAAGAATAAGCCAATATGATTCATAAGTACTGAAGAAGTGGAAGAACAAAGACGTGTGGGTCATGTTTGTGGATGCCTGAACACTCGCCACTTAGCTCTTGAAGAATAAGTCGAGCATGTTTCATTTGGCATTTGATTTGGTTCATCTTTACATTCTTGCTTGTTTGCTTGCAGCTAGATCGAAAACCATCCAAATGTGTGGTGTTTGAGGATGATCCTAGAGGCATCACTGCTGCGCACAACTGCACTATGATGGCCGTGGCATTGATCGGTGCACATCCTGCGTATGTACTCTCTGAATTACTCGAGGAACTTTAGGTTGACTGGTTAATTCCAAGTCTTGCACTGGTTAATAAGTGCTTCCTTCGTTAGTATCGTCAGTTATTCTAATAATTTATGAGCATCAATGGGTGTGCTTTGCAGTACAATCCTCGGATATCCGTAAAGATATTGAGTAATCTGGAAAACTTTGCAGGTATGAACTGGTGCAGGCTGATCTTGCAGTGGCTAGCTTCAATGAACTATCAGTAATCAATCTCCGGAGATTATTTGCTAACAAGGGCTCTAGATTTATGGACAAGGAAAAGCAGATTATTGAGAAATCTCCCTCTAAGAGAAAGCTAACAATCGACACAATCTTCTAATGTCTTCTCCTTGCTCTTCTTACCTTCTCATTGTAGTTCAAAGTCATACAAATCCTACACCCTTTCTTCTTTCACCTTTCCACAGATTCTTTGTTTTTGGTGGTTATGCATTCTTTCTATGAATGTACAATAACTAGAAGTTCACAGTTGTTAGCCAATGATAGACATCCGTTCCTATATACACTGATGATTACCTATGATATAAATCAGATCTAGACATCGGACATTATCAAGGTGCAAAAGAACTCCATAATTGGGTCACTTTTATACTTTCTTTGTTCCATTGACAAATAAGAGACTAAAATTTTCTTGAATGATTAAGAATGATAAGATTAACTTAATTTCTTACCAGAATTAACCATTTAATACTAGATTTTAACCAAAGAAATCAAATGACAAGTATGTATTTTAGAAGTTAAACATCTGATTCAATCAAAAGAAAATCTGCAAATTTTAACCAATGGAATTCAAGAAAAAGGAAATTATCAAAGGAAATGCACCTTTGTTCATAAAAGGAGTGCGACTGCTGACTTGGCAAAAGAATACACAGATTGAGATTACATGTTAACCCATTTGACCCTTATCTTTCTATCCATCCATCAAAGAAGCCTTTTTTTTCTATTTTATTTCAACGAGCAAGGTAAGACAGAGCAGAGAGCATATGAGCAACCTTTTCCAGAGAATCAGCTAAGAATTGGCAACCATAAACCTTAAAGATTTAATCTTTCACTAGCTTCTCGAATTGGGTTGCCTCCGGAATTAGCATTAATGTCTTGCATTTCTAGTATTAGTTCAATCTCTTCTTTCCCTGCTCTATCCTCTTCTCCTAAAAAATCTGGGCGGAAGCCCCCTATTATCCACTGTTCTCTTCCGGGTAATCTTTCTCTTTTTTTAATCTTTTTTGGTCTATTATTTTCTGTTGAAATTTGATTTCTTTCTGGTTTTATATGTTGAGGGATGAAGTTTCCATCGTTTTCTACCTAACCAATCTGAGCATTTTGGAATGAGGTCTCGATTGCAACCTTTTTAGCTGTGATAAGTTCCAATTCATGGCTTTATCAACTTAGTTTAGCGTTCGAATCTATTGGTGACAGATGATGGGGAAATTACTACAAATCATTTCGCTTTCTGGTTTTGACTTTCTTTTATTTGACGGGCATTGTATAATTTTATTTTCTCGATCAAATTTTGGTGTGTTATAAATTTTCAATTTTTATGCTATAGTGCTTGTTAATTTTGGCACCTAGGAACTGTGGCAGAACCCAAGACTGCTGAACCATTGTTGCTGGATGCTGTTAGAGGAGGAGACGTTGAAAGGCCTCCAGTTTGGCTTATGAGGCAAGCAGGGAGGTATATGAAGGCAGGTCTATGAATCTTCATTTTCATTATGATTTCTTTCGTAATTGTTGCTTTCCTTGTTTGAAAGGGGACTTTATGCTACCATTTCCTTGCTCCTTTCCTGGATTTGATAATCGACTCTGCATAAATTGTGTTTTAACAGACTCTGACTCCATATTTATAGTGTTATCAGCCATTGAATCATTTGAACAAGAACTTTTTTCGTTCCATTATTGTTTTGGTGATTTGACTGATGTATAAATCTATCGCTCAACTTGAGCACAACAATGAAAGTTCTCCCTAAAATTGTGGGCTGTTTGGGCAAAGAATGCTTTGGAACTCCTATTCACTGTTTGAGGCGTGGAATGTGATTTGCCAAATAGTCATGAAGTTTTTCCTTGTAATGCCACCGCAAGGAATTACAAGCTTCATCAGCTTTATCAGAGAGAGTTCATGACCACCTCTCAGTTGTGGATTACACTTCCATCCCTTTGAAAATAGTTGTCTGTTTCGTTTGAGCAACGCCTATATATGTATTTAGTTTGGATCTCATTTATCGAGTGGCATTTATGGCAGAGTTACCAAATCATTTGTGAGAAATATCCTTCATTTCGTGAAAGATCAGAAAATGTTGATTTAGTGGTGGAAATTTCTCTACAGCCTTGGAATGTTTTCAAGCCAGATGGGGTAAGACGAACTCATAAATCAGTTGCCTACTGTTTTGTTTGGAAATCTTTTTGGTGTGTACGAGTTTTCGTGTTAATTAACCTTTCATTGACAATTTGGTGCTGTCAACTAGTAGTTCTATCTATGCAAACGACATTAACAACACGAGCTCAACCCATTAGTATTTTCTGTGCAATTTTTCTTCTGTTCTCTTCACAGTTTTCTTTCTTGATTGCTCAAACAGGTCATTTTATTTTCAGACATTCTTACCCCACTGTCTGGGATGAACATACCTTTTGACATTGTGAAAGGAAAGGGCCCTATCATATTCAATCCTTTACGCACAGCTGATGATGTTGATCAAGTGAGAGAATTTGTTCCAGAGGAGTCAGTTCCATATGTTGGAGAATCATTGACCATCCTGCGAAAGGAGGTACATCTTTCATATTTCTCTTCCAGTTTTTTTACTTCACGAGATTTTGGTATGAGCTTCTTTTCAGTTGAATTCTTTATAGATTGAGCCTCCCCAATTATTCACCTGTTGCATGTTAGAACGTTGTACATTTATTTTGTTGTGTTATATGCATCTCAGCTTTCTAGGAAGTAGAGATTGCTTGGTTACACGGGTCACCATGTTTGTGCCATATGCCATTTGTGATTGCTTACAGTAAAATGAAAAAACTATTAGGTGGTCCTTTTAGAAACTTAACCATTGAAGTGGCAAATAACCTTTTCATCAGCAGTCTGAGTATTTCTTGTAGTTTGAATAAGACTGCTCAATTTCTACTGTTCATTCAGTTCTTTCAACGGAATATACAAGTAATTCATTTTATTTCCTCACCCTCCAAACGGGTTTAGAAATAAATGGAAACTGGATGCATTGCATTGAAGATTACCAAATTATAAGTTTGGATTATTGCTTCATAGCTGATATAAACCTATAAGGTAACGTGTTTTCCTCTTTTTTTCAGCTTGATAATAAAGCGGCAGTGCTTGGTTTCGTTGGGGCTCCTTTTACCCTGGCTTCTTATTGTGTTGAAGGCGGTTCATCCAAACATTTCTCTAAAATAAAAAGATTAGCGTTCTCCGAGCCGAAGGTACACTTGTGGCAACATCTCTCTTGTTTCTTTGGAACAGCAAATAACTCTACTAATTTCTGTTGCATCACCATTTGGACACTGAAGTTTTATAGTTCCTTCTCTTCTCGTACAGGTTCTTCATGCACTGCTTCAGAAATTTGCAACTTCAATGGCAAAGTATGTTCAATATCAAGCTGACAACGGAGCTCAAGCTGTTCAGATCTTTGACTCATGGGCTACAGAACTTAGTCCTGTTGATTTTGAGGAATTCAGCCTTCCATACTTGAAGCAAATTGTCGATACTGTTAAAAAAACACACCCAAATCTCCCATTAATTCTTTACGCAAGCGGATCAGGGGGTTTGCTTGAGAGGTTAGCATTGACAGGTGTAGATGTTGTCAGCTTGGATTGGACGGTTGACATGGCTGAAGGTAGGAGGCGATTAGGACCTGATGTGGCAGTTCAGGGAAACGTAGATCCGGGCGTTCTATTTGGATCAAAGGATTTTATCACTAACAGAATAAATGATGTCGTGAGGAAAGCTGGTAAAAGGAAACATATACTAAATCTGGGCCATGGAATTGTAGTTGGCACACCAGAGGAGAATGTGGCTCATTTTTTTGAGGTTGCCAAAGGAATTAGATACTAAAATGCAAATGATGCTCTATGATTTTCATTTTTCTACTAAATGAGTTGTGTATTGTCTCTTCTTCATACTACTCATAACTTTGATTAGCATTTTCACAGAGTGGTTCAATTACTCAGCGTCACATGGCTTGGATGGATGAGAACATATTTAGCCTTGTTGGAGACCATGAAAACAACATGAACATGTCTGTTGCAGATAACCTTTTCCAACTGCAAGAAGCCACTTAATATACTTCCTTGCACAAATTTATGGTTGGAAATGATTTTGGAGTCGTTATTATTACATAATCACATATCCATGCCTTGTCCAAACAAGACAGCATACAGTGTAAATTAGTGGTAGGTTGGAGCAGAAGCTTTCAAGCCATGAGTTGTAGCATAAGCTGGTCTGATTAATAACAAGAGATGAATGAAAGTATGAAACAAGCTACTGCAGTATATACGAGAGTATGTTATTGATATTAATAACAAGAGACCTGCATTCATCTACCAAAGTTAGACTGCCCGAATAGGACAAAAATGCCGCTTTTAATGTGTGATCATACCATGAAGAGAGGACCATAAGGTATCTGATGTCTCATAACCGGACAACAACAACATGGTCTGAATGCTTAAAATTGGGACCATATACCCATTCTTATGCCAGCGTGGTCAATTATGTCTCTCAGTTTCATTTTGTGATCAACATGATACCAAACACACGGTTCTGAGTTGTTGTCTCTTTAACCATGACGATATGTTCTTTGGACTAATGCACTTAATCTGCTTACACGACAAGGTGCATGCAGATGATTAACAGATTTGCACAAAATAAAAGTGAACCAGAATCATTCACCAACCAGATATAATTGAGTATCATCATTGAGTAATGACCATTAATAATAATGATCATAGAATCACTCACAACCTGCACCAAATCCTGCTAAAATCATAGACACGCAGAAATGGTTAAGAGGGCTGTTAAATTTACTAAGTTATAGTTTTTAGAATGAATTGGCGGAGGAGCCGACAATTACCAACCTGTCATTTTGTTATGTATCAGATAATCATGAAGTTGCATACTTGGCAGTTCACGCTTCATGCAGACAAATTCGGCTTTATCTCGGTCTCATTTGCTATAAATATTTGCTTCTATCAGCCAACCAATTCAACAATAATTTTGACCCTTTAATTCATATTCATCATTGCAATACCCATTTCTCATGTGTATCGTATCTTGCGGCTCCTTTCTCCTTCATCCAGAGGTATATAATTCCAGACTTGGGTTTCATTTCTTTCGGTCTCTCATTTTTGTTTCTCTTTAATCTTGGGTTTCTATCTTTTCAATTATCGTTTTTTTTTTGTGACTTGTGATTTGTAATGCTCGAGCTTTTTTTTTTTTGCCATGTTCTTGAATCTGGGATCGTAGTTTATGATCCTTAATCGTGTCTACCGTTGGTTTTTTTACTTTTTCTTGATTTATCTTTCTACTTTCCATGCATGAGCAATAACATACTGATATCATCATCATTTTTTGTTTTTCAGATTCTTCTTTTTTGTTTTGTTGGCAATTCACCTTTCCTATATGGCGGTGAAGCAAAAACTTCGGGGAATGCTGAAAAAAGTGCTTGATCTTGGGCAACTCTTCCCGTGAAATTTCGTTGCAATTCCAGTAGTTGTCATTATCCGACCTTCAACAGGTGGGATGCCAGGCACTTGACAGATGTGCGCCTGAGGTCCAAATGGACAAGGGATTCGCGAACAGACTTCCTGCTCTGCTAAACCAAAATCTTCCCGATGACCGCTGACTGATCGATTTCTTAAGACAACTTCCCTGTAAATTACACAATATTATAGCAGAAAGACATAGCCTATAGACAGTTTAGTAAGTCTGTCATTGAGAATGGAGCACAAAAGGAATTCGTTGACACAGAGGTACGATTTCGGGAGATTGTTAGGCCAAGGAAACTTTGCCAAGGTTTACTATGCAAGAGACCTTAAAACAGGCCAGAGTGTGGCTATTAAGGTTATTGACAAGGAGAAGATTCTGAAAGTGGGGCTGAGTGATCAGATCAAGAGAGAGATATCAGTCATGAAACTTGTTACACATCCAAATGTTTTACAGCTTTATGAGGTTATGGCCTCCAAGGCCAAGATTTATTTCGTTATAGAATATGCTAAGGGCGGCGAGCTCTTCAAGAAGGTAGCCAAAGGAAGGCTCAAAGAAGATGCAGCTAGGAACTATTTCCAGCAATTAATCAGAGCAGTTGATTTATGTCATCGAAGAGGTGTCTATCACCGGGATTTGAAACCGGAAAACTTGCTATTAGATGACGATGGGGTTCTCAAGGTATCAGATTTTGGATTGAGTGCGCTTGCTGAGACCAAGTCTGAGGATGGTTTGCTTCACACAACTTGTGGAACTCCTGCTTATGTTGCTCCAGAAATTATCAGTAGAAAAGGCTATGAAGGAGCCAAAGCTGACATTTGGTCCTGTGGAGTAATCTTATACGTAATGTTGGCTGGTTATCTCCCATTCCATGATGCAAATCTTATTTTTCTGTACAGGAAAATAAGCAAGGCAGAATATAAATTTCCCAACTGGTTTTCGCCTGAAGTTCGCAAGCTTTTAGTGAAAATGCTGGATCCTAACCCAAACAGTAGAATTTCCATTACAAAAATAATGGAGAGTTTCTGGTTTAAAAGTGGATTGAGTTCTAAATCAGTCTCAGGTGGAAGTGATATTAAGAAATCAGATTATCTGGTGTCTGATACAACTTTGAGTCCGTACGAGATCACCCCTTATGCTGAAGTTAACAAAGATAAGAGCAGACCAACCAATTTGAATGCTTTTGATATCATCTCCCTTTCAAGAGGTTTTGACTTGTCTGGTTTGTTTACCAATAGTTACCACGATAAAGAGATAAAATTCACGTCGATGCACTCAGCTTCGGATATCATATCAAAACTAGAGGACACAGCCAGGCAACTGAGGCTTGATGTGAAGAAGCACCAGGGAGGGCTGCTGAAATTGGAGGGATTGGACAAAGGTAGAAGAGGGTCATTGTCCATCGATGCAGAAATATTCGAGTTTACTCCATCATTTCATCTAGTTGAGGTGAAAAAATCAGGCGGCGATACCCTGGAATACCTGCACTTAATGGAAGAGGGCTTAAGGCCAGGTCTCCAGGATATTGTTTGGGCGTGGCACGGCACCCACCAGCAGCAACAGTAAGGGCACCAACTCTTGCAATTGTTGTTCTGTTTGAATTATTGGGTTTCATTCAATAATTCTGTATACAACTCTTCCTTCCTTACTGTCATTTTCTTCTTCTGACTGTGTATGTTCTTTATTGTTTCGATCAATTCTATAACCTTCTCATCCTATAACTATTCGACATTCTAATTGAAAACTTCTGTATTGCTCCTCAGTCAAGTTGAGGAGTTACTTGCACTGTCATTTGCCTGATGTCCAATTACATCCATGCCATATGGCCAAGTAGAAATGCCACCCTCTGGCAACTTGTCATGAACCAACCACAATAGAGACATAATAATGTCTACCCTAACCCACACCCATATGACAGTCAGAAGCATCTGATTTACTGCAACTTGTCTCTTTTACGTCATCGAATTCTGTATTACAATAGCCATTGAATCATTGCATACTGAAACTTTCATCAACCGTCCAAACCCATTAAATTTAAACAATAATGATGCTATTTAAGCGCCCTAGATCGCTCAAGTTTCAGCTAAGCCACTACTCTGTACTGAAACAATGCAAGCAATGATGAGCCCACATGTCTATGATATGTTTTGGCCCACAGAAAAAAATACACCCAGAAACAAACAACTGTTTCTCCTCTCAATCCAAATCCTGAATCCTCTCAAACCCCAGAAATGCCCTACACTTACCAAAGCATCACACTCATTCAGGCCCCCAAAAGCATATTCTAAGCTATATATGCTTTTCCTTTTCTTTTTTCCCACTTTTTTGCGTGCACATTACTGATGTTCATCTACATGCAGTGTATCAATCCCATCATTTTTTTATGTTGTTTAGAACAGGATGTTTACACTGTTGCTTTTTCTTCTGTCTTAGATATTTCCCAACTCAATGCCCCATCAAATTTAAGCCACTTGTCTTGGAACAAAATAGTGGGTCCTGCCTGCCTTGAGCTTTCTACTTATTGGTGATATTTCAAGTCTAGTTTCTTTACAGATGGGTTGCCCCTTAAACTTGCTATCCATCATTAAGATACCTTGATACTATACGTCCATATTATGCCTTTACCAACAATCAATAGATTATTGGTTCAGGTTTTATTCATTCATATTCTTTCATTTGTTTGTTTTCTTTAATCTTATCAAGTGAACATGGATATGAAGCACTACACGTCAGTTGAACAAAGCCTTCATAAGCAGATGGGCAAGAATCTTGGGTCAAAAAAATGCAGAAACTAAACAAAAGCTGATCAGAATTAGTGATGTAATGGCACGTGTTTATGCCAAGGAAAAAAAAAGCAATAACCCTTTTGAATAAGATGCTAGCTGCCATAATTAGTGCATCTTCAAGGTGCCATGATATCTTTATCAATGGAGAAGTTAAGTAGAATTCACATGATTCGTGTCAAGCATCTGAAATTAGTAAGCGGTGATCCATGTTAACATAAGTGATGATATTTAGCAGGAAAATGGGATCTTTTTCTGGATGCCCAAAAGCAGCAAATGAGACCAAGATAATCATATATATATATATATATGTAGAGATATATATGTATATTGTACTTTCACCTCACATCACCTTTCACTAAGAAAAGAAGAACCCAAAAAATGAAAAATGAAAAGGGGGGGCTTTGAGTATGCTTTTGAAGGTATAAGATGTAGAGTGGGGGACCAAAAAGAAAGGAACTTGGAAAATAATGGGTAAATTAAACAGAAATGATAAGAGTTGGTTTGGACCATTAAAGTCTCACATCAAGAACTTGCGGACCATTTTTATTGATATTAAAATTTGTTTTATCTTATTTTGTCATCATTTGAAGTGAAATTTGTTATCCTTTTTGTCTAAATCCCAAGTAGAGGGATTCAATCAAAAGGGCCCTTGTGATTAAGGAACAAGCATCATCTACATAAGAGATTAATTATATGGCAAGATCATTATAACTAAAAATCAAGCGATACCCACTTAACTAATATTGCCTTAAAGTTGTCTAGTAAAGTGCATGGACAAATTGGATTGTTAAGAATTGATGAAAATTACTTATATATATGGCCCTAACTATCATTAGGATACAAGTGGGAGAAGCATGGGTCCAAGTTCAAACCTCAGCGTGCACCTACCAAAATTGATCCATTTTAACTTTGTAGATAGAAAGTGACGTTCACTAGCTAATAGAAAAAGGATATACGATATATATATATATATATACATATATGTATAATATCAAGTTAGCTTGGGAAAAAAATATCTGAATAAATAAATGAAGATGTTGTGGGATGAAGTTGCTTGCATGTTAAGGTGTTGGTGTCCACTTGTTTTTAATTAAGAAACTTGCATGCTTTTATGGCAATTCCAATTGGGATTTATTCTTTAATGATAGCTATCATCACTCTAACGAAAACATTGACATCACCAAACATAAAAATCCCAAAGGAATGCTTCTTATCATCATCATCATCCTTAACATTATTTTTAAGTGGATGTTCATATTGCTAAAAAGCTATGCCTTTATCATCTTTCTTTTTCATCCATCTCTTTGTGTTTAGCTCCTAATATCATCTGCCTAGCACTTGGGATACGTGCTATATGATTAATTATAAGGAAACCCGCTTGAGTTTTAATGCTTGGGTTTGATTCATCCATTGTTTGGAAAAGGGGAAGAAAGGACAGGTAAATGGATGAGATTCATAAAAGTGAACCACTACTCTTTTCATACAGAGAAAGTAAGCAACTAATCATGTAGAAAAAGAGCTGGGTGTTGCCTTTATGGGTAAGTATGGTTTGTATACATGTTCATGTCTAAAAATTTACAGGCTTTTACATAATACGGAAATGGCAAAAATGGAAGGTGAGAAGAGAGGTCCATCATTGTGGGTGGAAGTAAATGAAGCAATAAATGCCTCAAAGTACAATGCCCTGTGCAACGAGGACACTAGTCTCGTGAATTTGTTTACTCCATGATGAGGGCCCATGGTTTGTGGTTCGCACATGTCGCATGATACAGATCCCATTTCTTGATTAATATTTGACTATAAATATCATTAACTATAACTTCTTCTTGGATCCAAGATTTTAGACTTGCCATCAAAAATGAAAACTGGCTGTAATATCTAAGCCGTACATTATGAAACAGAGTGCCAGTTGACAATGTCATCGAGCATTGCAGCATCTTTGCCCCCCGGTGCATATTGGATCTATTATCATAAATGGTATTAATCTAATGGATAAATGAGATACATCGAACTAATTCTGTAAAATAGATAAAGTTTAAGATACAAGTCTCGATACCCAGATAACGCAGTGCGTTTTTTATCACGTGGGAGTAAAGGTGCTCAACAGAGGAAATATGGAAACTTTGGAATATTAGTGTTGACCCATGAAATATGGTGGTTCAACTAAGCCTAATAGCGACAGCTTGGTATCACCATGCTAACAGTTTTTAAACTTGGAATCTCTTGCTATCAGATCCTTGAATTGTGGGAGATTCAATATAATTAAATTTCTAAAACTGCTGCATTGCTACAGATACCTTCCACATATGGCTTTTCCAATTGCATTTATTTATGTATGGTTAATAAACATGTAAAGTCATACATATTTGGTTAAATTTTAACCTAATGGTTGACATTTCAGTGCTCAAAATTCAACCAGCCTCCATCGATATTCAAAGAAAAACAAATACATTAATGGTACCATTTTTCAGACAGAATAGGTATATTGAATGAGAATGCAATGTATCCAAAACTATAGGCTATATTATTGGAAGTCAAAAAATAAGAAAAATAAATAAATATTATAAAGAGGGAGTCAGCTGTGAATTGTCAACGTCTCTTGTTGCCTTGCATATTTGCCCAACTCTATCACCAATGTTTAGTCCCCACAAACCCATTACGTTACTACAATTTTCACACCCTTTTTGTTCTGTTGTTAAATCATAATTTATATATAAAAATACGAATTGAATCTAAATAAATAAATATGATTTTCTTAAAATGGTGTGATTTAAAGTAATAATAAAAATAAGAGAAAAGGGGGTTGGTGCATGAGGAAGAAAAGAAATGGTCTTACGTTATGGAAGAGGATTAGTGGGGAATTAGGTTTATAGACGATATCTCCAAATGCTGCCCATCCTGTTTCACACTAATACACAGCACATTTTCCTGATAAAACAAGTAATCATGATATCAGCTATAAAATAAGAGATCCCAAACTTGGAATCTATATCATATATATATATATATATATATATATGCCTACTCATTAGACGGGTACACATACAACCCCACCCCTACCCAAAATCAGAAACCCATCAAAGCTTCAAAATTTGAGCATCATGGACATGGAAACTGGATCTCCTCCTCCTAGGAATCATCAGAAACCATTGACAAAACTAAACAATTACATGGCCCAATCTCGAGTCGGTAAGAGATTCAAACTCGCTGAAAGAAACTCAACTTTCACAACTGAGATACGCGCTGGAACCGCCACTTTCCTCACCATGGCTTATATTCTCGCCGTCAATGCTTCTATACTTGCAGATAGCGGCGGCACTTGCTCCGTCGCTGACTGCATCCCTCTCTGTTCTAACCCAGCAGTCCCAGTTTCCAACTGTACAGGGTCGTCTTTGAAAATCATTCAGCCTGATGTTTCTTGCAAGTTTGACCCTGTTAATCCTGGCTACGCTTCTTGCTTAGACAAGACACGTAAAGACCTCATAGTCGCAACCGTCGTCTCCTCGCTAATTGGTTGTGTTATCATGGGTGTTTTTGCTAATTTACCTTTAGCTTTGGCTCCCGGTATGGGTAGTAATGCTTATTTTGCATATACAGTTGTCGGGTTTCACGGATCGGGTAATGTTTCTTATCAGAGTGGATTAGCTGCTGTCTTTATTGAAGGTTTGATCTTTTTAGCTATTTCAGCGATTGGATTACGTGCAAAATTAGCCAAACTAGTCCCCAAACCGGTTCGTATCAGTTCCTCTGCCGGCATCGGGCTTTTTCTTGCATTTATCGGTCTACAAGGCAACCAGGGAATCGGGTTAATCGGGTACAGTTCGTCAACTCTGGTCACACTTGGGGGTTGCCCCAGATCATCTCGTGCCATGCTGGCTCCCGTAACGGCATTAGCTAACGGCACTGTAGCGTTGATCCCTGGGGGGACGGTTTCGGGCGATATCATGTGTGTTCGAGACCGCATGGAGAGTTCAACCCTGTGGCTTGGAATAGTCGGGTTCGTGATCATTGCTTACTGTTTAGTTAAAAACATAAAAGGGGCAATAATATACGGAATCATATTCGTAACGGCGGTCTCGTGGTTCCGTAACACAAGCGTGACGGCGTTTCCAAACAGCGACGCAGGGAATTCAGCGTACGAATACTTTAAGAAAGTGGTGGATGTCCATGTGATAGAAAGTACAGCTGGAGCATTGAGTTTCAAGAGCATAGGCAAGGCTCATTTCTGGGAGGCACTGATCACGTTTCTATACGTAGATATATTGGACACCACCGGAACCTTGTATTCCATGGCAAGATTTGCCGGTTTTCTGGATGAGAACGGCAATTTTGAAGGTCAATATTTTGCTTTCATGTCCGATGCAACTGCCATTATTGTGGGTTCATTATTCGGGACGTCACCTGTGACTGTTTTCATCGAGTCGTCAACTGGCATCAGAGAAGGTGGGCGGACGGGCCTGACGGCGTTGACAGCAGGGGCGTATTTTCTGCTGGCCTTCTTTTTCACACCGTTACTGGCATCCATCCCACCTTGGGCAGTAGGGCCACCGTTGATCTTGGTTGGGGTGTTGATGATGAGGGCAGTTGTGGAGATCGAATGGGATGACATGAGGCAAGCTATTCCAGCTTTTGTAACATTGCTTTTAATGCCAATGACCTATTCCATTGCCTATGGTCTGATCGGCGGCATCGGGACTTACATTGTGTTGCACTTATGGGATTGGTGCGAGGAGCTCTTGAGCAGGGTGGGCGTGGTAAAAGGAAGAAGCGGTGGCCCCTCAGCCGGCGGAGAAAGGCGCAATGGGACGGACGACCAAAGCACAAACGTGAAGGCAGGTTCAATTCAAGTCTAGGGGGCGGGGGATTGGTGTACAATTTGTTTTTAAATTTTTTTTTATCGGTTTTCATATTATTTGTGAACATTTAAAAAAATATAATTATTTTTTCATAGGGGAGGTAAATGGGATTCAAAAAAGGGTGAGATGTAAATAATAATATATATATCTATATTATATATATATATATATATATATATATGGTGAAGATGGAAGATGTGGTTGGATTAGAATATAGTGTCATTTTTGGAATCCATTCATGGCTTTTGCATTTTATCCTAGTCCCTAAATTGTGCTCCTAACAGTCCCCCACCCCCGTAGTATTCAGCCGAAAACGACACCTCCTCCCTCATTATTCTGCGCCGGTCAACTTTATGTCGTTTGGATCTTCCAACAAAAAAAGATTAATGAACTATTCTTGGTAACGTGGCTTAACTGTCACATAATTGACACCATGTTTAGGCTGGTTAATGAGGAACGTGACAACAACACTAAAGGCTTCCTTCTGGACGAGTAATTGCTACTGAAATGGATCAAGATGATGATCATAATATAATAAGATTATAGCCTATCCATAGCCGGCATTCTATATTATTATATATTCGACTCCGCATCCTTCATTTATGGGGGGAAAATGATGAGGGAAAAGGGGGCAATCACGTCGTTAATATCCTCTCTCTTTATTATGTATGATGATGGTTGATTAATTAACCACTGATTAATCATATCCACGCCTCTAATTGGTAATTAACACTTGATGGAATTATGGAGCTTCTTTTTAGATATTTATAGCTTTTCATCGAATTAATTAAATATATGGTACCATTATAATGAATTTTATATTATATTATATTATATTATAAAGTCACCCCCCTATCCAGCTTGATTAGCTTAGATACTAAATTCATACCAGTATCTATTAATTTATATTAAAAATGAAGCATCCAATGAGAGGCAGGCAAGTGGATGTGGGAGGTGAAAGATATTGCTGGATTAGTGGGGCTCTAAACCACAATTAATTAATTAATTAAATTTCATAAAACAAAGGCAATTCGGACAGGAATCTTTAATCCACTAAAAGACACGTCCTAATGGGTACACAAATTTTTAGCTGCTTCTTCTTCTTCTTCCTCTTCTGTTGGAATTCTTACATACCCTTTTAGCTATTACAAATGTCTTGTGAAAAGAAAGAATCTGTTCTTTGCCTCATTGTTGGTCTGACACTCGGCATATCCTTGTTTTTGTTTTTTCTATGTTTTTATTTTAATCAAAAAAGAGCATTTTTGGAGGCTTTCAATCTCCACACAAACTTTCCCATCTTGATAAATATGAATCTGTACTCTCTTTTTCCCCTATTGCCATGTGATGATGGTGTCTCTTCAGCTGTTTTTTTTTTTTCTTTTTTATCTTATTCATGCAAGCAGCTGGTTCTGATTTTGCCCCAACATGCTATCCATTTCACTACATTCTTGGGCACCATTTAATGGATTTTGATTCCCTATAGAGCCATAGTTTTAACATATTGTGTATTTCATTATCATCGACCCACATTTATAGGCTCATATTTAACATATATGCCCACCCCCCACCCCTCACAAAAGTTGACTTTTGGTTAGCCTAAACCCATCAAATCCCCACCAACATACATGTTCATATCAGCTTCACTTTTGATGGAGAGGGGACTTTCAAGCACTCAAAATGGTTGGTTTCAAAAATAATCTCACCATACAAGTCATAAAGATGATGATTCTGAGATTTTGTTTAGATCCACTTGATTTGGAATTAGAACGGTGTGGCATCCATGGGTTTGATATTGGCAGTTCATTGGGCTGAATTCTAGCCCCTTGAAAGGGTCATGAGGTCCAATGGTTATTCTGATATAAAATATGTGGTAGCCCCACATAACACTTTAACAGAAAGTTGAGGAGTACCTGTGGCCGAAGAGATGGTTGGTGTTACCAACTGCATTTCCCTCTGTTCACTGTTCACTTGCCCACAAGAAAACCAACCATTCTTGTTCAAAAAGAAATCAGCTTTCTCATTTATGGTTTCAGAAAAATGCCTCAAGACGGGCTGGATCAATTGTAAGCTAACAGATAGTGGAGTTGGAGAAAATCCCATTAGGAAAGATTTCTCTTTGAGCTCAAAGAATCGAATGGAAGATTACAATATAGCCATGAAAAGGATGATGAGGAACCCGTACGAATATCATCATGATCTTGGTCTGTGTGCTTTACCCGTTACTTAGTTCTTGCTGTTTATACCTTTCGCTTTTTGTAGTCGTGGTTTTAATTCATTCTGCTGGATTCCATAGTCAGTATATTGCATTGACAGTGAGTATGGTTTTGGGCTTCTCTTTTTATTTGCTAAACAAGCAAATTTCTAAGAAGGGATCGGTTAGGTGTTTACTGTTTTATTAATAAGATGTTTAGCTACTTACTTGTGCATTTTGATTTTTTTTTTTTTATGAAAGCAATTTGATGGTGTTCTTTATGTTACTTTATAATAATTTGGACTTTTGTTATAATTGATGTGCATTGGAAATGATGGAAGTGCCTTTATTAATTGAGGTTGAATCTGGATCTAGATGGGCATGCTTTTGAACTTCATTTATTTGCATAGTTTATGCTAAAGCTTCAACTAGCCCTATATGGTAAAGGATCCACCTTTCTATGGACTTTTTTCATGTTTGATTTCATTATGGTTGGCCCTTTAGTAAATAATGGTGAAAGTGAAACTCAAGTTCTCGTAAAAATGGTGGTGGAAGGTGCATTGAGGATGACAATTTCAGAAATAGATCGAAGTAACTCTCTAACAGTTCTTCATTTGAACTTTTTCTACTTTGTTTATGTAGCTTCAAAAAATTGAAACATGCTTCCAATGTTTGGTTTGAACAAAATTGTATTAGTTTCCACTGTATTACTGTTGCTTACTTGCTTCATGACTTCAGGTATGAACTACACGCTAATAACTGACAATTTGATTGTGGGATCCCAACCTCAGAAACCTGAAGATATAGATCATCTGAAACATGAAGAGAATGTAGCTTACATTCTAAATCTGCAGCACGACTCCGACATTGATTATTGGGGTATTGACTTGCAGTCAATAAGAAAAAGATGTCAAGCACTTGGAATCCATCACATGAGAAGGCCTGTAAGAAAATATTAATAATTCGAGACATATGCAACACTATAATTACCATGTTCTGAATGTTTTCTTTTCTTGGTCCATTTGGATGTGTGGCTACCTTTACAATTCTATCAATGATATTTATTGGTCCTAACTAACAGAGTGTTGGTTTCTAACTCTGGTTACTCAGGCAAAAGATTTTGATCCAGATTCGTTGAGAGGCATATTACCTAAGGCTGTTTCTTCACTGGAATGGGCCATTTCCGAGGAGAAAGGCCGAGTATATGTGCATTGCACAGCTGGATTAGGAAGGGCTCCTGCCGTTGCAATTGCTTACATGTTCTGGTTTTGTGGCATGAATGTCAGTTCTCGCCCCTCCCTTATTACCATTGTTCCAAAGATGTTTATGCTAAATATTTCTCCGACTGCAACATGTTTTTCTGATCATTGTTTATGGCTGTGTAACAGCTGCACTCTGCTTATGAGGAACTAACTTCAAAGCGACCATGTGGACCTAATAAAAGATCAATAAGGGGAGCTACTTATGATCTTGCCAAGAATGATCCATGGAAGGAACCATTCGATAATCTTTCAGAGCATGCTTTTGAAGATATAGCAGATTGGGAGAGGAACTTGATTTGTGACCGTGTACGTGCCCTCCGTGGAACATGAAACTTCAGGTGAGCTTTCTCATCATGCAAGGCACTTGGAAAGTTTTAACGGAGCCGATGCTGATCTGTCTTAAGACCTTTTACCTGTAGCATCCGTAAATAGATTGGTTATCGAGGCAACCTGTTAAATGATTGAGCTTTATAGCGATGACTTAGTTTGAGATAGTTTATTTCTGGACCTTGAACTCTAAGATTGCAAAGCGTAGATGACCTTTAACTTTCTTAACCTGACCAAGCAAAGTGAACAACCAGCGTATGGTTGTTATGACATCTTATTAACTGATTATCATGTTCATGAGCTTGTACATGTCTTAGGTAGGAATTGTTGTATTTGTATGCATGCCTCCTTACTGTGCATGAAGCTTATTTGTACATCGTTAAACAGGAGATCAGCTGCTTCAAACAAGACAGAAAAAGCTATGGGTTTCAATTTCCCCAAGAGCTCAAGGTTTGCTCAAGCAAATATCATTCTTCCACTCAAAGCTAGGGGCGTTCCAAGAAGAACACATGCCTACAAATAAAAGGGTTCCTGTTTTTCTTTTAAGGAAACAGGTACATGTAAAGATTCTACATCCTACAAATTTGAAAATAATAAAGTGTAGAATTCCTTTTTCATTATGAACATAGGGCAATTCTATTCTTATAAATGTTCTGTTTATAGAGTCCATATTATTTCTGCAAACCTCCACAGAAGTTTGGACTGGTATCAAACTTGATTTCAACTCGTGGAATTGGACCAGTCAATTCCATGAATTAAAAGGTGGTGTAAGAAGCAAAAGGTCGCAAGAACGAACTAGCAATCTGCGTTGTTTCGGAAATATGAAGAACACCCTATTATTCATACACGCAATGCATGAGGGAGAGGAGTCGAGTCCTTTCATGAATTAGTGGCAGCAGTAGCTTGTAAGTCACAGCTTCTGAAGATTCTCAAAGCCATTGAAACTCCGTACATCAGGACGGCTCTTAAATACTTTGGAATTGTACCTGTTAATTTTCTACTTCATCTGTCACCGATGGAGTGAAAAAATGTTATGCTACGATGGTTAACATCTCATCGACACAATGAGATTGGGCAAAACTTGCAAACCTTCTGCTTTATATTTCTCTTCCTGGAAACAACAGCGTTCAGAACAATACTAAATTTCGATTATGAACAAGCAACATTGTTATTTGACGAAATTGTATCAAAATTTTCCATTGCAATAGCGAAAGCTTTTGATATTTAATTGTCGAATACAATTTCAACACCCTGAATCTTTCGAATTCCAACATATCCATATATAAGTATGACTATGAAAAAATTAAAAACTAGTCATCGAGCACTGTCAATCCATGCTTTCATCTGGAGAAAAGTCTTGTAAAGAAGTTTCCTGAATTGGACTTTTCCAGACATGCTACATGAACATATCGTCCAAACTTGTCAACTTGCCTCGCCTCGCCTCTGGTATCTTTCTTGCACACCTTGCATGTCTTGTCAACCCAACCTTCTTCAACATATTGCCCATCCACTGATTTCATGTATGACAAAATTACCACTAATTAGATCTAACAAAGTGAATCCAATATTCGGCACACATTAACTGATTTATCCTCACCACCTGGATTAGATATATCATTGACAAATTCTTGAGAAAAAGAACTAATCTTTCATGATGGAACCAACAACGAACTACTTACCATCAACGTAAGATTTGAAGAAGTCTTTGTATGTCCCTCCAATTTTTCTTCTAAGAGCACCATACTGCAATTAAACGTTGAATTTCCAGTTAACAATAGCATAAATCAATACAGATACAAAGTGCAAAGCTCTGTCCGGAGAAAAGTTGACCAATGATCTTTAGCTTAGCGGTTTTGGAGTTGTGTCAATGACTGCGAAGTTACCAACCTGTTCTCTGGTCATTCTTCCACCAGACTTGGTGTTCTCTCTTGCCTCTTGAAGGAGCTCAGCATCCTTGGCAGACCGAACTTGTGTGAAATCTAGAGCTTCCGTTACGCTACTAAACAAAGATTGCTTGCCCTTCTTAGTTTCCTCTCCACCGTTGTCTGTTTTAGCGAAAACCCGCAAGTTATTGTAACTCCTTTGAAGCCTGTTTTCGGACAAGTTCTTCTGTGGAACTCCTACTTGAGGGAGAAAATTTTGTGAAGGGGATAAAGGAAGAGTTCGAAGTCCCATGTTTAGGAGTTCCAGTTCCAAGCCGGAGCTCTCTAATTATGTTGAAGTTGCTGTTTTTTATATAGTCTTTGTACAAGATTATTGCAATTTTAAACTGCTCATGGCTTTGCTACCACTCATAATACTAGGTGGCTAATGGAATACTACGTGGTTCTTTGCCTGACTAACAAAACTGAGAGGGGCAAGTGGTTTAGAACTTCGGGTCAAATGGACAAAAAATATTTCTTTTACTTGACGTTGGAGAAGAGATATTTTGCTAGATTCAATTTGAATGGCTAGCAAGGCCAGAAGTAGGATTGCATTTCATTCCCCTGATGGATTTTCTTGTGATAATTGCATAATGAAGACGCTTTCTTGGTAAGCCCAAAACAGCAGTGTAGAACAGAATATGCAGTATCATTCATGTAGTTACATGATTCTGTCTCATCATGTATGTCAGTGATTTCAATACTTGTCTATCTCATCATGCATATGCGTTTAGATCATGTTACATGATTCTCTACAACAAACGGGAAGACTTTGCTTCCCTATGCCAAGCATTTTTCGTCGTGCTACTTTTCCAGTGGTATCTATATTTTAGAAACAATCAGGCGAAACTACTTTACATGAGGAGATTCTTACACAACGTAAACCATGCCAACCTCCAGAAGAGAAACCGGTGGCACCTTGAGAGCCACATCCGGCCCCCGGCAGTTTTTCCTGAGAAAATTATACCCGAAATTAATAGCCAACCTCTTCAAAAGAGATGAGCCTTGTTTCGCTTGGACATGCGAGTGCCCCAGTATAAATGCAGTACCAGCTTGTTGAGCTGCAAATAGATCTTCTAGCTCTTCTTTTAACTGCTGATCCATCTCAGATTCTGGATAGCTTTCAGATTCATCTTCAATGGCAAACCTCACTCTTTTCTCCGCCACATTAACGGGTTCCATTTCAATAACATCGTCCATACTTTCTACAGTAGAGAATCCACCAGATACGCTAGCTGGCTGCACAATTTCCTCAATCTCATAAGCTGGCGTGTTGGAAAACGGCATGGTACCAATCACTGCCAGTCTACATTCACTTGTTGATTCATTGGATCGAGATGCATCATCCTCGGTGAACGAATTAGATCCATTCCTCCTATGCCAATCATAGTTGATAAAATCAGCCAGCCGAGCAACAAGCTCAGATTCAAAAGAATGAACGTCTTGATGCACATCACGGTATCCATAACGGACAATGCATCTATAAGACCTATGAGATGGCGGACCCACACGTCCTACAAGATATCTCTCAGAAGGAGGCACGTAAGGCACAGGCACTGATTTTACACACACAAACACAAGTATACGATGAAAGGCAGGGAGGTTGGTGACAAAGCGTGAGAAGTTGGCAGGGATGCCAGAGGTGAGATCGGTGAAAACTAAACCAACACCTGGGACTCTAGCAATTCCTAGGCTGGGACCTAAGGCCAAAAGCCAGTCTAGTGATACCTTATTATGGAGGTCAAATTCGTATTTCTTAATGGTGGCATAATGCCAAACAAACATGATGGTCATGAGGAAGAGCGCTAAGAGAATGGGTAGCCAGGCACCCTCTGTGAACTTGGTGAGTGAAGCTGAGAAGTAGAGCAATTCCACGGAACCAAAGAAAAGTAGAAAAGCAAGTGCCAAAATAGGAGGCTTTTGCCAATAAAGGATTATGACAAGGGAAGTAAGGCATGTGGTCACTAGCATCACCGTCATCACAGCTAGTCCTGCAATAGAAAGAAAACAATGAGATATGGGAGAATACATATTTATTCAGTGTAACTAAATCATGTTGATTTAAACAGGAAAGGTTAGTAATTTGATGAACGGATTAGACAAATTTGGATATCCAAGAACATAGATGATGCAACTTGCCTGACGCATTTCCCATGTGTTTGGTGTCTCTAAATCCAATAGTCACAGAAATGCAGAGGATCATAAGAATCCAATTGATTTCAGGGATATAAATTTGACCGTGTATCTTATCAGAGGTGTGAATGACCTTTACTTTTGGGAAGCAACCAAGTGACTGGCTCTGGTTTATGATGGAGAATGTCCCACTGATGATTGCTTGGCTCCCAACAACAGAAGCAAGTATAGCTATTATCAGTACTGGAATTCTCAATTTTTCTGCACGAGAACTTTTAACTCATCATTATCCCTGTCAACTGCATAACAATCAATAGTTTGCAGGACATATTTCCACGCAGATTCGAGTATTGTATTTGACAAGTTCAGAACGGAACAGAAATAAACTCCATGTTCATTTGATTTCTATAAAATAAAGGAGAGGAATATAATACCTGGAACAGAGATATAAAAGCCAATATGGTAGCTGTCATCGTGATGCTGTGACAGATAAGCAGCTTGCCCCATGTATGCCAATATAAGTGCTGGATAAACTAGAAAGGTAAAAGCAATCTGAAATAGGGGAAGAGAAGAAACATGAATATATCATTTGTAGGTGGGAGGATTATTTTGTGATCAAACAATGTACTGCTTCCAATATTTTAACATACCTGAATTGCAGCATAAGAGAAATGACCAAGATCAGCAAACATTGCCTCTGAACCTGCAAACACAACCATGCAAATCTTAGGCATGTTTTGGTAATCCAGAAGTCTACTTCCACAAAATAGAACATCTACAATTCTACGTTGAGTATTGGACTTAAAAACTTAGCAAGCCATTAGAAAAACAAAACTGAAAAAATTCAGGAATAAGAAATTTCCACAGACACGTGTTCAAATGTACCTGTTATGCACAATAGTATTCCACCCAAGGACATCCATCCTCCTTTCCTTGTTTTCTTCAAGAACTTGAACATGTAATACGGAGATAGGGCTTGATACACATGTGGATTCCAATGAATTATATTATATAAGCCAAGAGCACTAATGCACAGTAGCCATGTGAAGACAATTGGCGCAAAGAAGAATCCCACCCGATGCGTGCCATAATGTTGGAGAGCAAAAAGACAGACCAAAATGAAGCAAGTGATTGGGATCACGGCATCTGCAAGAAGGTGAGACCAAAGAGTATACAGTTGCTGAGAAATGATCAAGTCTCCATATTTACTGCATAGAACTATAAACTATACGTTGGTTTTCGCCTTTGCATGCCTTTCCAAACATTTTTTTCCGAAAAAAAAGGGTAAAAAGCTTCTTGTAATATGATATTTTACTACCAATTTCATTATCATCCCCATTTAACTCACTTGAATGGGAAAAGGAAGTGTTGTCTAGAATTCAATCTACCACTTCTTCACAAACTTCAAGTCAGAAGAAAAGACAGACAGAACAGTTTTTTTTTTTTTTCTGTCAATCGGAAATGTGTAGCAGTTTCCTTCAAGCATGGTGCTGACAAGTGGTCAGAGTATGACCATTCAAGACCACAGGATGGGCAAAAGGAATGGTCCGAAATATTTAGGCTAATAGGCTTTTATTAAATAATTAGTGAACCCCACCCGCTCCTCTGAAAAGAAACAATCCTAATCTCATATCCAATGGCCAAATATAAATACTATCTTTTAATGCCTTCGAACGTTCAAATCACTTGGTCAAACTTTGATGGCGTCACTCTTACTCATAAACATAACTGCAGCTTAAACAAAATTATATTTGCACTCAACAATCTTCCATTTCATCTGCCAACCATACAAGTTGCTCGCAACTATTCTTTGATGAGTATAAGATGAGGGAAATTGAAAGTAAAGAAGATTACACTGATGATGCTCTTTGGACATGGACAGCTCTAGACCAGATACTGCAGAGAACACTGCGAGAACATAAAACAGATGAATAACATGTCAAATTGCATCAAGTTATTTGAATCATAACGAGTGTTAATGGAAAGAGATTTACCTGAAATTGCTGGAGTGAGCAGTCCATCTCCGATTACCATACATGTACCAAGAAGAACCAAGATCAGCAAAGCTGTGTGCAAGCCCTTATGCTTCTCAAGGTAGGTTTTAATCCTCGAGTTCTTTTTCGCTGGTGGGTACTCCATTTTGTAAGTGGAGACTGCTTCATCTGCAACTTGTCTACTGGGCAGAAGGCTAACCTTCACATGTCGGCATATCAAAGAATACAATGCGAAAGTACCGCCTACAAGATTAATTAGAGCGGCTTTGAGTTAAGAGGAACAACTGCTACTGCTGCAGCATAAATGGTTGGCCACTTACCTTCTCCATTATCATCGGCTCTAAGGACAACAAAGACATACTTGAACAAGGGGATCAAAGTGAGAGTCCAGAAAACAAATGAAAGCACACCGAAAATTTCTTCATTGGTCTCTGAATGACGAATGTCTTCTGCAAATGTACTCTTGTAAACATAGAGAGGAGAAGTACTAAGGTCACCGTATACCACACCAAGACTCTGATAAGCCAAAACTAACAGTGTCTTCCAAGAATCTTTCTGCAATGCAATTTGACAATCATGATTCTCAACCTCATCAGTTATCAAGTTTTTCTGATCACAACTCAAAAACAGGAAGCCTAAACATATTCCAATCAAGAAATTGAGCTCAGAAAACCAACGAACAAACCTTTGAGGTATCCCAGCATTTGCCATGCCCAAGATCCATCATTCCTGCGCCTGGATCTCCACTGAAATTCTAGACGGTTTTGAGCAAAGTTGGATGCTTTTCCTAGGTGAAGTCTAAATACGTGAACAGAATATTCAGTTAAAGTGAAATCTGAAAAAATCATTGAAAGATATTGACATGAGATTTCCAAGGCATTCCTGCATATTCCTGCTTTTATACTACAGAGAAGAGAATCGAAAAAGTAGGTCACACTCACTCACTTTCCAATAAATTCACATGCCATCCTTACCTCCATCACATCCCCACCAAACTCTTACGGGGAAAAATAACGCCCATCTTTTTGTGAAAGTTGCATACAAGATCGCAAAGACTCTTAAAAAGTTAGAAATCATAAATTATCATACAATTCGTCAAGCCTTGTAAAACTAAGGCTCAACTACACTAAATACTGTTCTCCTAGAACCTTATTCATTAATGAGAAAAGGGCCCTTGTTTAGACTTGCTGCACTGGTGCTTGGTTTTTATGATTAATAAAAACTGGATGATCACCTTTCTTTTAGTTGCTCCTTCGCTATTCCTTGAACTTCAATCAACCGAAAAGGCCAATCCAACACGAAATCATGAACAACAACCCACCCATAAAAAAACAAGAAAACTACGCGCATATGTACGTATACAGCAAACTTTAAGAATTAACAACTGTGGTTAATTTCTAGAAGTTGCAATGATACTACCACATGGGAGATGGCTAAAGTTACTACCACTAAATCATTCTACAGGGAAACGAGATTATAACAAAACTGAAGAATCCTAAGTGATGGCTGTAGAGGCACAATCACGTGATAGAAGGACAGTTTATATTTACACACCACTACTGGCAACAAGCTCCCACAGACAGCAATAAAGCCGATTTTGAGGACCATTGCCACATACCCCACTCAGCCACCACCTCTCTCATTTTAGACGCACACTCATACAATCTCTTTTATCAACACTCTCTAATTAACTTAAGTTAAGTCTTATTCTCCACTAATGAATTTCAAGATCCTTGCCTGCCATAAGACACCCTTTTCATTATTTTTTTTCCTAAAAGATACTAAGAAATCATTTAATACAAGGGGTGGAAGGTCAAGTGATGTCATTAAGCAAATGGGGTTAAAGAAAGTGGGAAGAAACTGATAAGCCTCGTTCAAAACCACATAATCACTCACAAACTGATTACCTAACTAAAATAACCCAAGAACCAGAAATTAGAAGGCAGACCCATGTGAGTCGGAAAGAACTAAACATGCTTCCCTACTGAAGCATCCAAATGCATTTATCACCAGCCTTTTACAACCCTTTTCAAGGCTACACTTTAGCTCAGCTTTTTTCTGTTTTCTTCTACCCACTTGGCTTCTTTCTCATACCCACCTTTGTCCTCCTTCTCATCTCACCTAAACAATCATTTTATTTTACCTCATCAATTTTCATTATTATCTATGATAAATTCCCTTTTCTGGGATTTTATCATCTTGAAGAAAGATACCGACTTCACCTCTATTTTTAGCATTTGATAGCTTCTCACTCCAATAATTATATCTTACTAAGCATCTTATAACATATCCATCCATTCATCCATCACAATTTAATCAACTGTACAAACAAAAAGACCACATATTTTGTGCATTGAAATAACATTTCAGCTGATGCAGAACATGAAGCTTTAAACTTTTTACCTGAGCTTCCCATTCTATGGTGAACTTCTCGAATACATTTTTCCTACCCCAATACTCATTTTGGATCTGTGACTCGGCAGCAATGACAAAGTGTAAATTTCAAATCTTTACACATTAGAATCCTCTCATTTATTTAATAAACTATAAAGTGGAGTTGCGGTAGTCTTTAATCTTTATAAAGGTGAAAATTTATAAGGCATGTGAGGGAGATTTGATTCAAGAATGTGAAGCTTAAAAGGACAGCTAGAACTGGAGATTTTGGAAGGATTTGAAGGATTAATTGAATGGAAGCTGTTAAAGCTGCTAAACAACCCGACAATGGCGAATGTTGCTCAGTTAAGTGAAAGATTTATATAAAAATCAGAGAAAGAGAACGTGGGTAGGAGAAGGAATACGAATCCTGTAATAAATGGATTTTCTTGGAAACAATAAAGAAATGCCATTGTAGTAACGTGGAGTTGATTTTTGTTGGACAAATAAATAAAATTTCTCAAACATATTTGTACAAGAGAATGTTTTTGTTTTCTATCCAAACTTTTCTATGGAATAGTTCAAATTCTTGCATTCACACCCACATTGCACTCTGCTTTCTTCCTAACTTAACATTCATCTATATGATTCATTCTCAAAATTTTGAAGAGTCAAGTTGTATTTTGTCATATATATTATCTCCTTTTGCAGTGCCTTTGTGATTTAGTTTTTTTTTTTTTTTGATCAAATGTGCCTTTGTGATTTAGACTGTACTGTTAATGTAGAAAACAAATTGAAAGTGAGACTCGGGGAGGCTGCCCTGCCTGCAACTTCCTTGGACTAGCATTCCTACAAATCTAAGCGTACTTAAGCTGTCAATGTCACCCACTACCAAGTAAATTCTTGTTCTGGAAAAAGTTGTAGGCACTTTTGGCCTTTTTCTTCTTTTTTGCACATTGGCTTCTTGCTATTGGACCACCAAGTCCAACCAGTATCATACCACGCCAAGTTCAATTGTCATACGTCTTTGGGTAGATAGTGCAGCCAGTCCAACTTAGAGTGTTGAGAGATGGGTTCTGATTTTTGCTCTCAAAAGACAAAAAACAGAGAGAATGGTCTGGGTTAGAAATATCAGGGGAAGTCGATCCCTTCAAATTAGACAAATCATGATAACAAGGTTATAAAAGAGAGGTAGATTACATATCCTTCAATGATTTTCATTGTGCAACAAATTATCCTCAAATTACATGATTGGTAATAATGACAGCTGCTGCACCCACATGGTTATGGCCCATGTGTTTGAAATCTTGGCAACAAATGTAAGGAGATTCCTCTAGAATGAAGCAACCCAGATACTTCTTCAAGCCTATATTGCTTGAACAGGGGTGTAATTTTCACAACAGAGGCAACTGTAAGTTGGCTCTGATATGATGAAAATTAATGGTCATGAGCCTGCAACTTGAAGCCATTATTGGAGATATAGTGCAGCCTGCAGCTGGCCATTTGTAAAGGGCCATGCTGCAATTTAATGCCATCTATAAGAAGAAATTAGAAAGCTTGAGGGATGGTTCGGTGTAAATGGGTGGCCTTACTTCTCTTTTGAGCAGCTTGTAATGGGCTGAAGTCCACTTTGTCTAATGTTGGACCAATTGAGGAGAATTGAATTCATGGATGCTGTACAAGTGAGAGGCCAAATCCAATCCCACACATCCGTGTTTCCATTTTCAACCCCATCACTCTTATAAATTGCATATTTGTTGTAGCATAGTGGTCACGATGTAAAAATCCTAAAAGTCAGTGAATTGCCCGGCTTTAGATCTCCATGAACATTGATTGAATGGTGGTGTGCGACTCCCTCCAATATATCTCTCAGAAAATCCTTAAATTTTTTAACTATTACCCATGAATTTTTACATCTAAAAAATAATTAAAAAATTCATAAAAACACACAATTAAAATTGAATAATTGCTTCCAATTGCAGATTATGTTGGATTAATTTCTTCTAATGGAGGCTCATATTCAAGCTTCATGATCAAACCTAAGCCAATGCTAACGCCCAATCTCAAAGTCCATAATCAAACATAAGCCCAAGCTTACGGAACAAAATCAAATCATAAAGATTTGATGTTTTACTTGGTTGCTAAGTCAAGCTTGCCTATAAACATGCATTCTCTCCATTTGCAATGCATGATACTAAAGAAAAATCAAATAAACCAAATCAATGTTGAAGTGCATTTAGATGATAACAGGAAGTACATCAAATTATTTTATATTTATTGCACCATATAAAACATTAAATAGCACCTCCTTGCAACTAGATGGCTTAATTAAGTGATGAATAAAACTTTGATGGAAAGATATAGATGTTTACTTTCATATTCAAAGTTGTCTAAAATATTATAGAGTCAAGTTATATTTGTAGTTGTGTATGCATTGAACTTATCACCGTATATCCCTCTTCAATATGACATTCCAGAGAAATTATAGTTACAAAATGATGTTTCTTATAATCATTTATAGTTGTTTGGTTGTACATGTTCCTAAAGATGAAAGAATAAAATTTCATGGAAAGACATGACAGTATGTTTTCATTGGTCATGGTAAAATCAACTTTGGTTATAAATTATATGATCAAATCCCATGAAAACTAATAAAGAGTCGGGACTTTGTGTGTTGAGGATCAAATAGTTAAAGCTATTAAGAAGGTGGAGAAGGAAATTTCAAACTATCAAACAACATTCAAATTAAATCCTCCAAATATGATATCAAGGACAAGTTGGAGAAGAAGTGCTAAATAATCAACCAAATGATATTGATGTAATAGTTTTCAATGAAATTGAACCAAAGGATGATGATGCGTAAACTCTTAGTTTGAAAATTATTAAAAGTAAAAATACTAAGAAGTTATAGTTATCACCAGAAAAGTATATTGAAAAGGCACTTCAAAGGTTTGATATGGATAAAGCTAAAGCAATTAATTATCCTCTTGATGACCATTTTAAATTAAGTACTAAAGGGTTCCCTTTTCATAGATGGAAGGAAAAAATATTCAAAGTTCAATATGTTTCAATGATTAAAAGTTTGATGTATGTTATGTTATATACTCAACCAAAACAACCAAAATATATCTATGTTTTAAAGAAGTAAAATCTCATATTAGCTTGTTATATAGATGCAAATATAATTAAAGATAGTGACTTAAAGAAAGTTTGTATAAAATCACCTTATTACTTTTGTGAGGAAAGTTGTCATGGTACTCAAAATTACAAAAGTGTGTTGCCCTTTCCATGACAAAAGCAAAGTTTATAGCTATAATATTATTCATCCAATGAAAATAGATGAGATATATTGATGAAGACATTACTAAGAGGGAAGTATGAATATTGTTGATTAGTAACAAAAATGATCGAATCCTCTAAGTAGTCAAAAAGGGAAGATTTGTTAGATTAATTCTTTCTAATCGAGGCCCTAAAGTTTATGACCAAGCTTAAGTCCAAGTCTAAGTCCATAGAACAAAATCAAAATTTGCTTAGTTGCAAAGTCAAACTTACTTATAAATAGACATTCTTTTTGTTACATCCGCTTTTGACACCCTAGGAGTTTTGGTATTTCTGTGTATGCATGTTTGGATGTATACGTGTATGTATACATGTTGTGATACGATTGCGTGCGTATGTGTAGTGTATGTATGCTTGTGTATGCGTCATGATGACGTATTTAATGTGTATTTGGTGTATGCATGTTGACATGCATGTTCGGGTTGTGTAGGAGGTATTTCAGGTAGTCGAGGAGTGCGTTTGAGAGTGGGAAGAGGAGTTTGGGGAGTGGTACGGGCGTACGGGGAGGCTGTACGGCCGTACGAGACAGGGGAGTTGAGGAGGCTAGGGCTCCTGCTTGGCGTACGGGCGTACCAAGGGATGGTACGGGCGTACGTCAACTCGCAGGAAATCAGGTTTGTCGGTAGAGCTCTCAGGATTTGGGGCGTACGGGCGTACCAATGGGTGGTACGGCCGTACCGTTGCTCGCAGGAGTTGGGTTTGTCAGGCTTTTTGAGTTGGTACGGGCGTACAGGAGGTGGTACGGCTGTACGCGACTTAAGTTGGGCTTTTTAACAGCAGAAAACATAAGGGTTTTCATTAGGTATTTTCCTTAAAACATCCCTAAACCCTAAAAACCTACCGGAGGGGAGTTTCTAAGCGCCGAGATAGTGCGAGAATTAGCAGTCTTCTCTATCCAGGTTTGTGCTATGGTTTGTGCTAGAGGTTTATCGTTTGTGTTGGTTTGATTGCCTATATGCTTGTTCTAGTGGTTCTGTGGCTCTGTAAGCCTAGAACTGATGCTTGGGGATTGAATTCCCTGTGATTATGCTTTTGTATGCATGTGACGCGTGTGATTG
>CANYBF011811813.1:0-11329 GCA_948192965.1 Dalechampia spathulata | reverse complement strand
TATATCTATTCCAGTGATCAGCTGACATATATCTATTATTTTATATAGTTTTATATAAAAAAAATAAACTCTTACAGATATATATATATATATATATATATATATATATATATATATATATATATATATATATATATATAGTTTAAATAAAATCACATATATTCCATATGAATAATAATAGATATGGATAGTAGTATACATTACTGACACATAAATGTTTGGATATATTAAGTTAAGGTTTGATTTAGAAGAACCTTGCTATCTATTTGATTCATGCAGTATAGTAATATGTGCTACAAATCAAGAAGGTGAAGAAAGTATGACCCTTACTTCACGAATTGACAAAGAAAAAGGGAAACAAGTTTGTATCTATTACTGCTATATGTAAATAAAATTTTCAAGCCCGTTATATTAATTATGAAATAATGATTTGATACATTTCATATACTGTTTATAATTGTTTAAAAAAGGTAAATAGTAGCAGTTATGTTTATGATTGTCAATTATTACTTATAAATAAAACTACCACGTAAATTGTATTCATGGCATAATAGGTATGCGATGACGATTTGCTATGTGCAATATAATTACTATATATTATTAATAATATTAACAGGCAACGAATAGCTTGTTTAAAGGCAATCCTTTTAAAGTAAATTTTTGAATAAGGAAAGTTTTAAATAAGTAATATGTGTGTTAGACGATATGTTTATATGGCTGAGTGTATATTGAAATAATGATTATTTATTTGTTCATCTAAAATCACAGCTAACTTATATATACATATTCAGAAATTTAAGGCGAATAGCATAGATTATGTTTGTGCCTATTACTAATAGGAATGAATACTATTCCTAAGCATGATATGCCAATTATGATGATAATGGTTCAATACATATTATATATTTGTTACATTTTAGAAATGTAGATAGTATTGATAATATTTATGTTTATTAGACAATATTTACAAATAATGATTAACTATTCATTCGTCTGAAGCTACTGTTAACTTATATATACGTATTAGAAAGTTAACAATGAATGGCATGGATTACATTATGCCTAATAATAGTTATACTATGAATAAAATTGCAGATAAAATAACAAGTTTGATGATTGAAGCTTTGCAATGTAAAATACTATACTTATTTAATTATTATTCATTAATGATTGTTATGTGATATATGGATATTCTGGATAGTTATAAATTCATAAATGTGCCATTATTATTGATTTAAGCTTTGTAACGCAAGGTGTTACAAATATTTAATTATTTTATATTAATGTTGGATATGTGATGTTTTAACGTATTTTGAGATATTATTTACAGTTGTGTTATCATTATACAAATGCATACGTATTAAAATCATGCATCATAAAACATCAGCATGATATTTTAGAGGAATAAGGGAAGCATAGTTATATATAAAATATATATAAAAGACGATACGAGGGGGCGCTAGTATATTTAAATATGAAATGATACAGAGAAAGAAATACAAAGACAAAGTATACAAAGGTATTCGAAATAAAATAAATCATTGAAAATATATATAATACAGATTGTGCACAATCAGATATAGAAATTGTTATGATCATAAAGAAATGATGAATTCATAAAAAAAAAAAGTGAATTCATAGAGGAATGATGAAATGACAGAGAACAGAGGAATGCATAATATATATGCATTCATTATCATATAACATATCATTTTTATGGAGAAAAAAGAATGCAATATTGAAATTTACATGCATTGATGCCAAGCGAGTTTTCGGTATTACTAATTGATAGAGCGAAATTATAACTGATTTATGGAGAAAACTAACGCGTATACAAAATTGAAAGCAGGCATTTATTATTTACTATTATAATAGTCTAATATTGATGGAATAGTTTTATTATTATCATGTTATTGATTATCAAAGGGATATTTGATTGATTTATAGGAAAGTTAAGTGGTTCATAGAGATGGCTGCCGAAAATTACTGTTTATCATTATTAAAGTAAATGAATAATGATGAGAATGACTTTAAACACCATTGAGTTTTATATTCAGTGTTTATCATTTATGAATACAGGTCAGAGTAATTCAAAGGAGCATTTATATCAGTAAGGTACCAACGTAGTTAGGATTCCTTTGAAGCTTGAATAACCCTCGGAACTATGCTTGGATCGTGTAATATATTCCTAGCAGAAGTTCTGTTTTACAACTATCATATTACCATTTAAAGGTAGTAAAATCTTTTATGCCTACAAATTAATAGAGATTCTAAAAATATCTAGCGTGTGACTTATCTAAAATTTATAAATAATGTTTAGATATAGGAAAGTGATAAATGGTATGTCATATTTATGATGTGAATGATCATACAATAAGTGATACGGAAACCATAAGTTATAAAATAAATAATCATAAAAATATATCAAATATATTTCCTTGCTATTAAAGAAAAATAAAAAAAAGATTTCTTAGATTATTTGTAGAGTGATTAATAAATTACTAAGTTATAACTTTATTAATCATTATATGATAACATATTTCATCAATGTAACAATTTTATTTTCAAATTTTAAAATAAAATAATTAAAAAATTATCATATTATTCTTACAAAATATTTTAAAATCACACTACTTTTCCAAATACTTTTTTTATTTCACATTATTAATATCTTTCTCCCTTGAGTAAGATAATTTTGAAAATATTTAAATTGTTGTTTAGCAAATTGTACTCTCTCCGATCCCACAAAAAGAAAAGAAAAGGTGCTGCCAACAAAAACCCAAAAACCCCTCGCCATTGTTAGCATTTCAAAAACAACATTGACAGTACGTAGATAAGGTAAACCCACAAAGCCGCGAAGCAAATTGGGAAAATGGTGAGACTGAGGACGGCCATGGATTCGGCATTCTGGGATCAACCGATTTCTTCTCCACAAACCCTGGAAGGGTGTGCTCGCTCCATTCCTGGCGACCCATTTCCTCTTGACGCCACTCGTGCTAGCCGAGCTCTTCGAATACAACAGCTTTCTCTCTTATCCAATGGCTTCCCTCTCGGTCTCATTCCTTCCTACTCTCCCACTACCCCTAAAGACCCTCCTTCTTTCTCTCTTCAGTCTCTTCTGCTCCAACTCACCTCCTCTAACTGGTAGTCTTCTTCTTCTTTTTCCTTTTTTTTTTAAAAAAAATTCGCTAATTGGTTGCTGGTTTGTATTTCACCTTTAATTTTGTTGTTTAAGTTGGGGTTTGTCAGTTCATATAGACTAAATGGTTGCTGAAACTGTAATTTCGTTGCTTCTCAAAGTCGAAATTTGATGTTTTGAGTTGGGTTTTATTTATAAATATTAATATACATATAAATCCGCAGTTGGGTTGGAATGATTGGGAATTTCAGACCAATTAAGCTGATTTCATCAGTCATGTCAGAGTTTAAGAATGCCGAGGGAGTTGAATTATCTGTATTCAGAGATGCTGCTAAACATGTTTTGGATAAGTCGCTTTATTCAGTTGGTATATCCTCTCAATTCTCGCCAACTCCTTCAACCTCTTTGTTGCTAAGTACTGAACGCCATGGTCACCAGAACAAACCTCGCTACAAATTCATGCTATACCACAAGGCATGTTGTCCTTCTTCTCGTTCATTTATATTGTTGCCAAATGTTGCTTCCACTTCGTAAAATTTTACATTATTTGTGAATTTCGCAGTGCTAGTCGGTCATATATTTTCTGATGTTGGTTTTGGGTGATTTTTCATGCCTTCTTACTACATCTTATTCTGCAGCTTCCTGCTCATGATATCAATTTGGAGGCTGCTTGGCCTGAGCTCTTTCTTGATCATAAAGGTGGATATTGGGATGTCCCTGAATCTATATCCTTAGATATGGCTTCCCTTGTCACCAACTCTGGCTTCCGTTATCGTTTTGGCATTCATAAAAACAGTGGTCATCCCAAGGCTGTTAATGCCATGAATGATCATCCACCCTTTGCCTTGATGCCTGGAATTTGTGGAAAAGCCGCCTTTTCTTATGAGAAGAGTAAGGATCTTTGGAGGAAGAAGCAGGCTCAAAAGGAAAACAAGGGGAACACAAATAAGCCACCTCTACCATATGATGAGCGTCTTAGTCGGGCTCATGCAGCAATATCTGGAATTGTTGGTAATCCTTTTTACTGATTAGGGACATACTTGCAAGTGCCTAGTTTTTATATCAAATTTTTATCGCAACATATTCAGCAATAATAGTCATACAGCCTAACAAGAAATGGAAAGTTTTTCATACTTAGTAGGACTAAAGCATCTTGTGGCCCCTATTTTTTGCTATGTATTTTGTTAAGCTCTTGATTTCTTACTGGTTATTCTATTGACTCCTTTTTCAACAAGGCTGACATGAAATTAAATAAAGACATTTAAAGTCTCACTCTAAATTGAAGAATAAGAACAGACATGTATTAGATGGTATTATCATCATTATGTTATCACATAATAAACATAAACCGGATTTAACGTTATCACCATTGCAGTACAATTGCAATTAAATAAGTAACCATAATAATCAACAAGACTTACTTGCTGTTCATTTTCACTCTTGAGCATTAAAAAAAGAGTCAACAGAATGATTATTAAACAATCGAGAGCTTGAAGTGCAATAAAAGAATAGAGAGCTTACTAAATTAATGGTGTAAAGTTTGCAGGCAAAAGGATGTTTCATTCCTATTTGCCTTGGATCATATATGCTTAGGTGAAAGTTAAATTCTCTCGAATGCTATACTTGTTTCATATGTATCCATTGTTTAGTTGATGCTGACAGTTTGCTGATAAATATCAGGATGCACCTGTGCTACTTGGTTATGGGGGGGCAGGGGGAACTCAGCGTTTGCAGACAGGGAAAGCTCAACAAGGAAAAGAAATCCAGTAAATGCTGATCTGTTTGGCTCTGTTTGCTACACTTTCCAACATGGACACTTTGCAAAGTTATATGGTGACCTTACTAGGCTTGACGCTCGCCTAGATATCTGCTCAGCCTCGGCTCTTCTCAAAAGGGCATGTGGTGATCCTTTAGTTAGTCGCACAGACAATCCATCATCATCTCCCAAGATGAATTTGATTTTTCAACAACAGGTACATTTAGCCGCATTCACGGTCTTGTATGCATGGAAATGCAAAAGCATTGCAATCTAAGCATGTTACTCGTGAAATTTGTTCTCTGGATTTGTGTGTTGCTAATCAATTTTAGCTCAAGTTGTTTAGATTATGTAAAAGTAGAGCATTGATGAACATATTTCCTGCATGAAAATTCTTAGAAGTGATTGTTACTGCTGGAAAATTTGTTATATCATGATGAGTGAATGATAAAGTAAATTAATGATCTTCTCTGCGGCTGAATTATATTGAAGGTTGCTGGCCCAATAGTCTTCCGGGTTGATTCAAGATTTTCACTTGGTTCTTCATCAGAGAAGGAAGGTCCGCATGTGGAAGACGTTATATACAGTTTGACGTACTCATTGAGGCTTTTACGCTCTGGAAAAGTAGCTGCGTGGTATTCCCCTAAAAGAAAAGAAGGAATGGTGGAATTGCGATTGTTTGAGTTCTAATTTAATTGTTTCTTACTGACGCCATGGGGCTGCTTTTGCCTTAAATTTATTGGCGCATGCATCTTCCTTCATCTCTGTTTCTGGAGACTTAATATTTTGAGCCCAAAGTAGTACTCTGTAGCAAGGGTTTCTTTTAATCCTTTTTTTTGACGCCAGTAGTTAAAGGGAATCGGTAAAACCGTTTTTTCGGCTTATATTTTTATATTTTATTACTTGATTTTTGTTCATATTTTCTTAAATGCAATACAATTGTTGCTGAATACAAATAGTTTTTTTAATTTGACATTTTTGAGTTAAAACGAATGATGAGATTATTTATAAGATGGAGTCATTTAGTGTATTTGTTGCTCAATGTAGAGGTTTTTTTGGGTAACTAAAATGTTGTTCTTGTGGGATAGATCTGGGGCTGTAAATTTCAGCGACAGCAAGCTGCAAGAACTGAAAAAGAAGGGGATAAGTTTTCCGTCCAGTTTGATTTTGTTAACTTCCTGTTACATAAATGCTTATACACCTTAAAAAATATAAACGTACATTACAAGGCATGCATTATGAAATATGAGGAAGACACCAAAACAGGATTTTTGAAAGGATATTTCATAAATGTTTTTCATGGGTCATCAAACAAAAGAAAGCCGAAGCTCAAAATGGTGCTTCAATACACTTCAAACATCACCATGAAAGTAAGTCCATCTAAAATGTCAAGTCAATAAGTTTTACTTCTTCCTAGCAAAATCAAGAGTATGCTGCGGCAAAAGCGCACAAGTTAAAGCTGCAGTTGTACAAATGTATCACTGTTAGATATTTCTCTCTTTTCCTATCTAAACTGTCGTATCATTATCTGTTCATTCAGTTCTGTTGATCTGTCACAAAGGAGTTGACACAAAAAAAAAAAAGGATATGGCTTTGAATCCCAATGCTTTGAAATTGCACTTCTTCGGTAAAGCTTTTCCAGTCCTGCGATTATGCACCCTGAAAACAAATGGATTTCTTACTGTTATCGGTGGATAATAAACTTACAAGCGGCCTACCTTGTTGAATCTGATTCACAAAGAAACAAAATGAAGTAACGTGCAATTCATATGCTCCTACGAACATGAATCCAATATCTAAAAGTTGGAAATTATGCCTCAGTTTTTCATAAATTTACGGACAAAGGGGCTTACTTGCTGCATTTTTAGCAACGCAATTAATCCATGATAGATAACATGTCTTGCATGTGATGACTGAATTCCTAATGCTTGTGGATGCTAATTTTTCATTTAAAAAACATAACCGAGTTGAATTGATCAGGAAAGCTGTTATTAATCAACAAGTTGAAGCTATGAAGGAAAAATCTTTGTCAAGATGACCATAAATTGGAAGTGCGGGCTCTTACAAGCCTTTAGGTAATGAACAAAACAGGGTGTTGCTTTTATAAATTAGAAGTGTTGCTTTTATAAACATTACGTCATAAAAATAGAAGTGCTATAAAACTTAGGACAAGAGATGAAAGCATTACATCTGAATTAGATTGTGAATAGCTCTTCTCCGAAGCCACATTATTAGCAGCACTCCTTGTATCATCTACCTTTCGCATAATCCTGAAAGTAAGCCAACACAATTGGCCATGGGAAACCCAAGTCCCTTGCTACCATAACTAAACAAATAAAGCAAATGTTAAGAGCTCAAGCAAGTGAATCAAACAGAGAACGTTTTTGTTTATTCCCAACCAGAGAGAACTCATCCTCAATACCAAGATCTATCGCTAGACTGTAAGCAAGAGTTTCAAAGCAATTTGGTTTAAGAAACCAATAGGTAAATTCGGTCTAGATTCCAAATGACCAACTTGACTTCCATCCACAGCTCATATACGTAGCACACTAGCTTAAAGTAAAGCAACAAGCATTAATGGTAGCAATCCATGTAAGAATTAAACAGCGAATGAGGAAGAAACTGTATAACTAACCAACCATAAATTAGTACAGAAATAAGAAATTTTCAGATTTCACTTTAATGATCAAAATTTTGTGGCAGCATAAAGTTAAAATGAAGTAATAGTTAATGCCGCCAAATCAATACCAAGCTGAGCCACAGAAACATGCAAAATCATAACAAAGAGTGATGACAAACCTTTCAATAGCCTTAGTCTCAAGTTCATCATAGCGATCGATCACCCTGCAAGCATCAATAGGGAAAAATCTTTTTACTGATATTAATTGGGTTGAACAAACCAGGAAAGAAGAGTAAAAATAAAAGAGGCGGCAAAAACCAGTGAGAGGCGATTTTAGCGGCGAATGCAGCGCCTGCGGCCATACCTACAGCTCCCGTGGCAACACCAGCTGCAAGTCCAATAAGAAAATCTAAAGTAACTGTGATTCTGAGAAAAATCTCAGGCAAGAGAGAAGAAGACGATTAAAGAGAAAGGAGCAACATACCACCGTAGGCCACCTTGTCCCATGTCCGATCCATTGATTGCATGTGTTGCCTGCAACCATTTCCATTTAAATTAGATTAGATAGAGACTTCTGGTTATGGTTATGATATTTTCAATTAGCCTCTGCAACAATTTACCATAACTGTTTAAGTTCATCCATTGCCTTTTCCGAGTTGAAGCGTCCAAACTATAACCAGCCAGCTACTATCAGAGGCTATAAATACCTCATTAGAATAAAAAATAAATAAAACCCTATTTAGCAAATCAGTATACATGAAATTTAAATGATTTTGCGTTCGAGGTACGGAAATTGACCCGCGATTCTTCAAGCCTCTCTAAGGGACCAAGCCCAATGGGCCGTTCATTTCTTCCTACTATTCCACAAAATTTTTCATTTTATTCCTTCTTGGTTTGTTATATTTTAATATTTTAATTAATTTATTTAAATACTTTTAAATACTTATTATTGTTTAAGTTATTTTCATTTAAGATTCATGTGATACATTTATAATATTTATTTTTTTAATCTTTAAATTTATTATTTTGTATAAAAATTAAAAATATAATTAAAATTGAGATGTATGAATGGTAAGAACTAAAGTTTATAGGATAAATTTAAAAAATATAATCAATTCAGGTATTTAAAGTATACAAATACATAAATTAAAGTGTTAAAATGAAAAAAATTGAAATAGAAGGGAAAATAAAAAAAATATATCAAGTTTAGAGTTAATAAATGTATTATGTCAAAAGGAAATGAAGAGCTTTTAGAGGAAAAGATTCATTTTTGCCTTAATGTTTATGGCATGGAATAGTTTTATCCTTAATTTTATTTTAGATGCAAATCATCTAAAGCAAATTTACTTCGATGATATTGAGGTTAACCATTAGTGAAGAAATGATTTTCTAATCGGATCATCCTTAGGAATAAATGGACCTAATATTAGGTCATATAAAGTTGTTGATAAAATCAGAAAAATTTTATTTGGAGATGAGATGGATTTGGATAGTAAATTTATTTTTTGAAGCTTTACATTCAATATTACCGTATTACATTCATTAAGAAAAAGTTAAAGAAAACTGAAACGGAAGAGAGAGAGAGTGAAAAATAATATGTTAGAAAATGCAAAAGAACTAATTAATGATAATTGTAATATTTTGAACTAGTGTTTATATCTCTATTGATAAAGAAATTATTATTTAATGATAATTATATACTTTTGATTTTAATAATTTTCCCCTTTTAATACCTTTTCCTCATCATATGTAAGTTAAGTTAGAAAAATTCTTATAAGGTATTTTTTAATCATTCTTTTTTTTATTTTTATTTATGAACCTTTGAGTGCATATACAATGTATCCTAATCTTATTTTTTTATATGCTAAATTTGATTCCAAAGATATTTTTTTATATTTTTCTTGATTATTCTTCAATTTATAAGGGTTATAAATAAATAAATAAATATATATATATATATATATATATATCTTATATCTTTTATACATCTTTTTCAATAATAATATTAATTTTTTTGAATACATTTTTCATTATCTTCAATTATTTTCACACATAAAAATTATCATTTTTTTTTATCATTTTCAATTCATAATACATTTTATGCAAGTTGTATTAATTTTGTTTTAAATCGGTAAGAGAATATTTAAAAGATATTTCACATTTAAAGTTTAAAAGTCTTTTCAAATTTATCAGTAAATTTTTGTATTTAGGCTTGTAAAGATAAGAAAATGGAGAAAATGGAGGTTGGGCTTACATACATAAGAAACAATCCAAAGTCTAAATTTAGCGTAAATATATTAATTTCCCCCTTATATGTAATACTAAGTCTGATTTGAAGAATTTTGTATTTTGTTAAGTTTGATTTTTTTTTTCCATTTTGTTATCATGAGAATATATTCTATTAAACAAGTAAAACAATTTATTTTAACCTTACCTTAACATTATTGTTTTAACTACATTATATTTTCTTTAACATATTTTTTATTTATCTATTCTCATGCAACATTCACTTGATCTCATACAACCAATGATCATTTTACCTATTCTCATGCTACTATAATTTTTATATGAATGTTTCAATATATTTATCCTTTATTTTTTCTTAAATCTTGTTCTTCTAACATTCAATTTTCTTTATAAATAGATATGATTGAAGAGAGAAAAGTATATCTCATCATATTCCTCTTGTCTTCTCTCTTTACTTTATTAGGTTATTTTTATGCTTCGTGTTTATTTCTCTACTTTTTATTTCTCTTAAAAGAGCTTGTTGTATTCTTAAGGAAATATTTTTACTTAATCAAAATATTTCATAAGTTTGGTGATACTTTTATAACATGATAAGCTACCTAACTAGTTGTTCATCTCAATAACCTTAAAGAAAATTATTGCTTCATCTACTACTCTTTTTAATATTATATTTGCTACAACTGCCATAACTTCTAATATTTCTACTCCACTCCTTTTATGCTTGTTGGAATGCAATTATCCTCATCTTCTCTCATACTCCAACGTGTCATATATGCAAAACCATTACTAAATATATCAAACATCAAACTTTAAGCAATGATAGGAATAAATCTCAATAATTCTTAATATTTATGGAGTTGTTGTGTCACACCCAGCTCGCCGGGAGTAACATGCTCCCGTAGGATATACAATGATTTCCCCTTTAAGGAAACCATCATACGTCCTACAAGGGATCGCCATTATCTAAATATCATGCATGTGACATGGATAAGCAAGGCAGGCATACAAAAATAAATTCAAGCATGACACAACATACATTATATAACTTACTACATTACTACCTACTAAAAGATAAATGATTAATTACATACATATAACGACTACCCTAAGCCCCTGCCTTCGTATGATCTTGCTGAATGGCTGCCTTAGGATCCGCATTCTCCACTCCGCTACAAACCTGCATCCATCAAACGACGAACGCTGAGTATATAACTCAATAGTGCGATAATCTTATTTAATGATCATATGAGTAATAACAATAAATAATGGAAAGCAAACCTCTTCACCCAACCGTAAGCAGGCAATTACCTGCAACATACAACACCTTCTAGTACGTCCACTACAGGACTATACTTAGGTCATAAATCATGGTTAATCATCCTCTCACACATCATCAATACACATAATGTGACACGCATAATACAACTCCTCTAGTCAATCATTTTACAGATTATAACACAATGGCATCGTACTCTACAGGTATAGCAAATAGATACTTTATATTGCTTTTATTTCCAGCAACGTTTATTCATGCTCAATTAGCACCATTCCACATTTTCATCCTTCC
>CANYBF011811292.1:0-11968 GCA_948192965.1 Dalechampia spathulata | reverse complement strand
CACAATCTTGAAATCACTCAACTATGCAACCCCATCCTTACACAGTCTCGGGATCCCTTTTTTCGGGTGTGGGATCAGTTCATTCATGTGCCCCTCCGCCTAGAAGCCTGCCAGGAGCCGCTCCTTGTCCGTGCTCTTTCTGGCACCGGTGATCACTCCCCGCCCTCGTCAGCCCCGGGTGTCACAATCGTGGGGTATTTCATAGCATCATACATATTACATTTAATAACCTCCCCATCAAACTCCATCATCAATGTTCCCTAATGAACGTCAATTTTAGTTCTAGTTATTGTTAGGAATGGTCTTCCCAACAGAATATCGAATGACTTCAGAGATGTCTTATGATCCATCTGCACAACATAGAAATTTATAGGAAAAATTAACTCGTTTACTTGCACTAAAACATCTTCGAGGACTCTGATGGGACAAATTGTTGACATGTCTACCAACTGTATCACAACTCTTGTTTCTTTTAAAGGTTCAACATTCAGAGAATCGTAAACAGATAAAGACATAATGTTTATTGACGTACCCAAATTGCACATAGTAATTTTAACACCAATATCTTTAATTTTAATAGAGATTGTAAACACTCTCTTGTCCTTACATTTAGGTGGCATTTTTCTCTGAATTATAGCGGACACACTCTCGTTGACATTCACTTTTTAAAAACCAATTATTTTCCTTTTATTTGTATACAAATCCTTTAAAAATTTCATGTACCTGGGCACTTGCTTGATTGCATCAAGTAAAGGAATATTTACCTGTACTTTTTGAAAAGTTTTCAGAATTTCTTTTTGCTCTTTTTCTTTTCTCGTTTTCTCCAATCTTTCGGGGAAGGGGCACCAAATTGTTAATGGTTTCTCCTGGGTATTTTTCTCATCTTTTTCAATTTTTTTCAAACCAAAATTTTTTGTTTCTAGCTCCTTTTCTTCATCAAATTTTGGTTTCTTGGTTTAGGCTTTTGGTAATGTCTTTCCACTTCGCAATGTAACTGCATTAACATTCTCCTTCGGATTCACTTCTGCTTGAGATGAAAGCATGCCTCTTGATTCCAGCTTACCCACCGATATTACGATTTGAGAGACTTGATTTTCCAGATTTTTAAATCTGGTCTTAGTGGCTTGTTGGAATTGTTGAGTGTTAGTTACCAATGATTTAACCATGTCTTCTAGAGACATACCTGATGATTTCTGTTGATTGGAATGCTATTGGTAATTGTTTTGCTGGTTTTCGTAGCATAAATTTGGATGATCACGCCAACCTAGATTGTATGTTTTGGAAAATGGATCATATTTCTATTGAGGCAAACTTGAGAATCCTCTAACTACATTGGCCTGTTCCTTCTCCTCTTCCTGAATTGAAGAGCATCTTTCGGTAGGATGGTCATTTTGCGTGCATATGCCACATGCCCTTGCTAGCTTAAAGTTGGCTGCTAAATCCTACATCATAGTAATTAGCTGGGAAATTTTTGATTCAAGATTTGAGGTACTCACTTCATGAACTTTCCTTGGTGGTTCTCGCTTAGTAGAAAATAATTGAGCATTTACTGCTATAATCGTGATTAAATCACGTGCGTCCACCACTTGTCGCATCCATTATTTTCTGCTCAATAGACAACAGTCCCTCTTAAAAGTACTAGATGCGGTTCTGTTTGGTAATTCCATGCTGAGGACATGAGGCACACAACCTTTTGAATGGCTCCCAACATTCGTGAAGGCTCTCTACATCTTTCTGTTTTATTACGCATATGTCTTTCTGAATCTAGGCTGCTCACTTAGCAGGAAAAAATTTATCCAAGAATTGTTATGCCATATCATTCCCAATTGGTAATTATTTCTGATGGTAAATAGTATAGCCAATCCTTCGTCGCATCTGCAAGAGAAAAAGGAAATGCTCTTAGCTTTATTTGTTCTAAATTAACTCCCTGCGATTTCATCCCATTACATACAACATCAAATTCTTTTAAATGCTTGTAGGGATCTTCATTTTCTAAACCTCTAAAAGTGGGTAACAACTGTATAAGTCTGGATTTTAGTTCCAACGGAACTGTCAAATCTTCGTAGGTAATACACAATGGGGTTTGGTCAATTAGCGCTGCGGCCATCTATCGTAGAGTTTAATGGTTAACAGCCATGCTGACTTCTTTGATACTTTCATTATCTAAGTTATCTTCACTTACTACTTCTTCGTAGGTGCTTGAACTCTCCAATACCGAGGCTAATCTTCTATGTTTTGCCTCCTTTCTCAATCTCTTCGTAGTCTTCTCGATTTTGGTATCAAAACTTAAATTACCTGCGGAAGATCGAGTCATAAAATAAAGAATCAAAAGAATGTTAATTTAACCATCCCTGATAACGATGCCAAAATTTGATTGGGTGTCGAAACCATCAAATTAACTCCTACTTTCCATAATATGAACAAATCCTCCTATTTATAGAAGTGAGAAAATGAAATAAAATAAATATAAAATGACTAAGATAATCATTTCTATCATCTAATCATGAAACCTAATCTAATCCCTATTTAAATTTTAAATTTCAAAATTAAAACAGCTTGATCATCAGGTGATAGATGCTTTTGGCCTTTTTGTGCCCATAAGCCATGGTCATAAGCCTTGTATTTTTGTCATCTAATCAAAAATGAAGTAAAAATGTCTTTTTATCCATCTTTTCTCTTTTCACTGTTTTTACTTACAAAATAGAAAAACAAGACCAAGTCAACTGTTTTAGCCAAATTATCTACCTAAAATAGACTATTTTTTCTATGAAAACCATGCAATTTTAATGCTTGATTATAAAGAAAAGAAGAATATAAAGAAAAGTGTAGAAGAAGAACAATTTAAAGAATAAATAAAAAATAAAAAGAACAATATAAAGAAAATATTAAAATGAAGAAGAGGAAAAAAGTAGAGAAGAAAAAGAAGAAGAAATGTACCAAAGAAGAAGAAAAAGAGAAAGATATGAGATAAGAAGAAAAAATAACAAGATATGATAAAAATAATAAAAAAAAGAGTAATAGAAAATATATGATAAATTGGAGAAAATTTAAAGAAAATATATATTAAAGAGAATTAGATAAAAGTGAAGAAAAGTTTAAAAAATGTATTTTTAATCAAAATTAGGTATATTTGAAAAAAAAACTTTTTCACCTTGTATTTTTAAAAACATAAAATAAAAATGTGTATTTTTGTAATTATTCATAAGATAAAGGCCACCAATATTAGTAAGATATGAAATAAATAATAGAAAAGTTATATGATTTATTATTTTTTGAAATTTAAATTTTAGCTTAGTTTGATTTTTGATTAAAATATTTATTAATTTTTTAATAAATTACATTTCTATCTTTAATTTTATATTTTATTTTTTTAATCTTCCTCTTTTTGAAATCCTTAATTCTTCTCCTCCTTTTTATTCTTCACATTCTCTTCTTATTCTATTTCTTTCTTTTTCTTCCTTCTAATCTATTACTTCTTCTTCTTCTTTCTCTTTATTTGTTGTTTCTTCTTTTTCTTATTTCTATTTTTTTCTTTTTTATCTATTTTATGATTATGTGAATTCGATACTTTTTTATTATTCTTCTTTTGATTTTATGAAATTGTAATACTTATTTTTTCTTATTGTTATTTTAAATTATGTTTTTACTCTCTCTTGTTGTTTCAATTTTTTTTACTATTATAGGTATATGTCAATATATATATACATACCATATACACAATATATGATGTATGATATATAAATATATATTATATTATATGATATTTAGTAAATAAATATATACTATATATACTATAAATATATACTGCATATATCATAAATTATATATCATATATAATGTATATTGTGGTATATATTTTATTTACTTATATTTTCATGAAAGAAATTAAATAGAAATACAATAAAAAATGAAAAAAGATAATTAAATTATACAACAAATAATTAAAAATATAAAATAGAAATAAATTAGATTTAAAAAGGAGTGATGAGGAGGGAAAGAGAAGAATAAAAAGAAAAGGAATAAGATGATGATGATGATAAAGAGAAAGAAGAGTAAGAAACAACAACAACAAATGAACAAAAAAATAAAGAAAAATGAGAAAACATTTGTTAAATGATTAAAAAAATAGGTGTAATTAATTTTAAATGTTTATGTTTTATAAATGGATATTTTAGGGGTTATACTAAAAATGATAAAATTTTAAAATTTAATATTTGATGATATTGTTTTAATTTTGAATTTATGTTATGACAAATTACTAATTGATACTAAATAATATGACATTTTACAAATGCAGAAAATATATTTTTCCAAAAATATGAACAACTTAAAAATTTATAAAAAAGATATCATATATATAATATACATAAAAAATATTTAAAATATATTATTTAAATCTACATTAGGTATTTAAAAAATATGTTTTGAATGTTTGAAATCAAAATTATAAATTATAATTTTTAAATATTAATTTAAAATAACAAACCATTTATATTTTAATTATTTTTAATTTCATATATTTTATTAAAAATATTTTATTAAAATCCAGTAAACCAGTAAATAACCCTAAATAATATCTTGTATTTGCACTGACATGTACTAGTATTGCGATTTCAAAAGATATTTTGAAAAAATATATGTTGAAATTATAATTTCAGCATAACTTTATTTTATCATATGTTTAAATTTCAAAAAAAAATAAAAAAGAAAAAACTGACATTATTTTAAAAAAAATATTTTGGTTTTACATTATATAAAATAATTATTTTAAAAGTAACATTATTTAAGATAATCATCCAATTCAAATACCCGAAAAAACTCATAAAAGATTAATTATTTCAATTATTTTAATATATCTTACTTTCTTCATCCTAAATTAATAAATACATTTTTTTTCTGTTTAATTATTCCAAATTATGGTTCATTTACCATTAATATATTTTAAATTTACCTTATCAATTTGATTCTTAATTTAATGATAAAAGAAATAATGAGTTATTTCTTTTCTTTAACTGCCTTTCCGAGCATGTATAAACATCAAATTCATTTAAATTATAAAAAATATCATAAATTTTGAACTTTTCAAGAAATTCTTTATGAACAAATTAGAAAGATGGACGAAGAAAAATCATATATAGTTCGATTCATTTTGAATAATCATAAGAAGATTATCTGAGGCGGATCAAACATAGAGTTTAAGCCTTAATGAATCACTACCAGCTTGAAGTCTTCAAAAGAGGAAAGAAGAAACTTATAAGAAAACCCACTTCCATGAAGTGCTTAATGCTTCTATAGAACTCGTTACATCTTTAAATTAAACATTTTATATCCGTGTTAGTTTCTAAAATCCCTGACAAATCATGCATTAAAGATAAATCTAAGTGATATTACAAGGAAAAGGAACTGGCATTTTATCCTCTATTTTGTGTTGGCGAAAACATAAATTAATTCATTTGGCTACCTGTTCAAGGATGGGAGCCTTTTTCCAAGCATCTTCCAATCCACTCATCCGCAATGGAGGCAATGAAAATACACTTACAGTTGAACTTCCGCTCCGGATTTCCTGCAAAACTCGTAATGCCGATATCGTGCTTTTCAGATATAAGCTCTCCATATGTTCAATCTCGGCTAGCTCTTTTGGGACTGTAAGCAGACCATCATTCTGTGTCATGGTAGAAGTTGAAGGATCGGATGATTCGTCCCCGTTAGCCAGTTTGCCCGAAGATGGCGGATCGATCACGGGGAGCAAATGATCGAGCATAGTCTCGCACTCTTTGACAAGTCTGTATAGCAAATCGGTTGTGTAAAAAGGTTGTTGCAGGACTTTCTGGATGAAGGGTAAGCGAATTAGAGCACCAGTTCTTTTGTCATACTTCTTGAGTATTTTCACCAATCCTGTTTGAAAAATTCAAAGGAAAAATCAATTTTAAATTTTCCAGATATACCGATTTTTATCGAACCCTTGAACCTTTATCGTGTTGAATCTAACTCCTACATTATTATTTAGCTTCAAAAAATTCTCCATCTATAACTAAATGCTTTCTTTTTTCAAGTTTAGGGACTCGATCGCAAATCACAATAATTCTCGAGGGTTAAAAATGCTCTTTTCCTCAATCTGTCATGAGGTTGTGAACCAATAAAAATTGAATGCCCGGTAAGTTTGTTTGGAATGAAGCATGCTTGAAAGAAGAAAATTAGAATAAAGAAGCACTAATAGTATAATGTAGCTACCTGTGTAATTAAGGGCACTGTAGTTCTCCAGTAAAACCATTTCGCCATGAAAATCAACTATCTCCTTTCGAATTTTGGTCATCTCCTCATTAGAATCCTTTGCCTTTGCCACTCTATCTTTCAATTCCTGCACCAGATTTATACAATAAAAAGCTTCATCAATGCTTCAGTTTCTTAAATAAATTTGTGTACACTCTTTCAAAAGGCTTAAAATATTAAATTTATTGATCTAGATTTATGTTGCAAATGAAACCGAATTATAGAAGTACCATCTCAATCAAATAATAGATAAAGTTCAGGATCAAATTTGGTTCCATATTAATAAAAATTAAAAGCCCAGAATACATGTTTTCTGTTAAGGTGTCAACCATTGAACGGCTAATGCCAAACCATCATATAGTGTATTTAGACTTAATTTAACGACAGAATATAAATTCACAATTTTAATGTATGATAATTAATTAATAGTTATTATGAAATGAAAGGCATAGCATATGAATTCAAGCATAAACTTTTACATAAAAAAATATATCGTAACATCTTAAATTTTTAAAATACATTATTATATATTATTTATAAGAATATAATTTTCTAAATCACTTTAAACACACATTTTAATAAGCTAAAGGTTCCAGCTGGCTCAGATAGCCAGTTACTAATGCAAATTCTTACACTGTCCTTGCATAGATCTATATATAAACGACACCGTTTCAATTTCTTTCTTTTTTTTAAACATTTCAATTCTCAAAACACTTCCATTTAGCAAAAGAATCGAAAAATTCCGCCTAATGAAACAGTCTTAAATATAATTAATTAATTAATTAATTAATACAGTACATGATGTATACGCAACTAGTATGATTAATTAAGCTCATAAAATCTCGCTAATGAAGTGTAAAAAATAAAATAATTTTCTTTTAATACATACCTTCAGTCTGATGATATACTCTTCTTCTTTCTCAACGAAGAAAGTGTTAAATTTCTCCAGCTCATCTTCCAACAATTTAACAAAATCGATCACTTCTTCCGTCATATTATCTCCGGCAGAAACTCCTCCACCGTCCGTAAGATCAACAGATGAGTCAAACTTCTGGCGTTTGTTAGGCCTGTCTTTATCAGCAGCAGCAGGCTGTATAAGCTTCAAACTTTTCTTAAGCTCTTTATAAGAGAGAAACTTATCTCTCCATTCAGGTAATGTCTCTTCGATCTGGTTGCTAAGGCTCTTACCAAACTTCATAATGATAATTACGTGTTTGGAAGGTGAGAAAATGGAGAAGGAAAGTGAGGGAAAATGCGGGAAAGAGGGAGAGAGGGTAAAGAAGGGAGAGCAAGGGGTTGATATAATTGTAAGAGAAGAGAAGAATATTCCATTTTCTTATTCTTTTTTCCAATTTTTTTTATAAGAAGAAGAGAGGATATCTTTGGTTTTATTCCCTTCTTTGATTTACGAGAGAAACAAAAACTTTAATTTATTTTTTTTATTTTTTTATTTAATTTCTGGGTGCTTTTTGGTCTAGGAAGTAACACCTGGCACTTGTCCTAATTTTTTTTTATCAGCCGTGACTTGGGAATTTTTGTTATCTAATTTTAAAGTTTAAATAATTAAATGTATTTATAAAGTAATTTTTTATTAATTCGTTGCTTGTTTATATCTTCTATGATTTTCTGCAGTATTTAGTTGATCATGTTGAATTCCTTTAAATATATTTTTTTGATTTAAATATCAATTCAAATATATATGAAATTGTCATTATATTTATTATTTATAATAATTAGATAATAAGATATATATTTAATCTTTAAAAAATTAATGGGAAGAGAGATGTATTTATAACTATGCGCAAATTTTGAAATAATTGAGAGTTTTAAAATACGTATTGCTTAAATTAGGACTTATTTGTGTATTTATGTTCAGAGGAGAAGAACAGAAAACCTTTCAGATAAGCCAAATTTGGTATAATTCCGAAGCATCTTAGAATATCCATTCGTCCTACACGTTTTTCTAATTTATCTCATCTTATTTAACTCCAATTCTATACTAAATCATTAAGGCTATGTTTGAGAAGGAGTAAAAAATGGAAGGAAAGAAAATTATAGAGGAAAATAAGGAGGGAAAATGTTTTCTACTGTTTGGGAAAAGGGAAAATAGGAGGGAAAAGAATGAAAATATTGTTATTTTCCTCCCTCCACTTTCCTCCCAAAACGGGAGGAAAATAAAGAATCAAAAAGTCAAAAATACTGTTTATAATAAAATACCAATTTTAACCTTCAAAATTTCCTCTTTTTTTATTTTTAGCTTGAACAAATTTGTCTTTTAATTTATTTTCCTTCCATTTTCTTTCCTTCTTTACAAACATAGGAAGGAAAATAAAGATGGAAAGATAATATCTATTTTACTTCCTAATTTTCTTTCCTTCCATCTTTTTATTCCCAAACAAAGCCTTAGAGACTTAAGCATCCACTATCATGCATAAAGCTGGTTAGTACCACTCCATGGTTGATTATTCTCTATTAACCAAAACACATGGAGATCCGTTTACTGTCGTGCTTATCTATGTCGATGACATGATCATTACAGGCATTGATTTGATTCATAGCAATAACAACGCTAAGTAGTTTCAAATCAGAGACCTCGGGAATTTAAAATACTTCCTTAGAGTAGAAGTGGCACACTAGATGGAAGGAATTTCCATATCATAAGGAAAATGTTGTTCAGATTTGCTTGATGATATAGGTATTCTTACAGCTACACCAAGGAGTTCAAAATATTATGTCATGAAAGGATATTAGAAAGCAAATAGTATTTCAAAATACTACATCTATAAACACTATAGTGGAGCAGGGCATACATGGCTGGCTACTTGGCTACCTTTGAGTAAGCACATTATCTTACTTTATTTTAAAAGTACGGTCTACAAAAGTTATGCAGCTTTTTTACATTTAAGATTATATATGAAACTTTTTCCTAAACTGTAATGATAACAATATTCAGTCCCAGAGACCTGTCCAATTTCAAGATGATGGAGCGGATGGATCCATCTGAATAATTTCATCTTCCTTGTGGACTCATAATTTCTGAGAAAACTGTTGCAGACTTCAATCTGCCAGGATCAGATCGAGTATCACTCCTTCCATCGTGACTGATGCTACTCTTGGATTCCTCCTTCTGTCCACATGAACCGCTGAACAAATCATCGTCGTCGGTAGTCACTGCTTCCCGAGGGGCCAACGTCACTGGACTCTCTTCCTCTGTGATTCTCTCACTACCACCATCACCGGCAATGCTTTCTTCTTTGCTTTCCTGAAGCTGCAAAACAAGCTCAAGCCCGAAAACTACATCGCCCATTGATGGCCTTAGTGTACCCTGATCACGCAGGCAGCTGTCAACAATCTCGCCAAATTTCGCCAAGCAAACTGGGGAAATTTCACCCACCAAGTTGGGGTCTATTATCCGATTAAGTGCTCCTCTTCCGTGGCAAAATCGTGCCCAATCAGCTAAATTCACCTGCTCTTTCGGCAACCCTGGAATCACAGGTGGCCTGCCACATAGTACTTCAAGGAGAACAACACCAAATGAGTAAACATCGGATTTTTCTGTCAAGTGTTGCCGGCGGTAGTACTCGGGATCCACATACCCAAAACTTCCCCTGACAACGGTGCTAACATGTGTTTGGGAATTGCTGGTTGGACCTGTTCTTGATAGTCCGAAGTCTGAAACCTTGGCTACCCAGTTCTCGTCGATTAGAATGTTCGTTGACTTCACGTCACGGTGAATAATTGGGGGCTTCACGCCTGTATGGAGATAATTCAGTCCTCTTGCTGCTCCGATGCATATCTCTAGCCTTTGCTTCCATGGAATCGGAGGATTTCTGGTTTTATAGAGATGATCACGGAGGGTACCCTTGTGCATATACTCGTACACCAGGATCATTTCGCCTGGATCGTTGCAGTAGCCAACTAGAGCAACCAGATGAGGACTGTGAAGCTTCGCAAGCAACTGGATCTCTGTTTTGAATTCTCGAGCACCTTGTCTTGAAGAAGAATGTAAACGCTTGATTGCAACTGGAGTGGTACCATCATCTATGTATCCTTTGTACACGTTTCCAAACCCTCCAGAGCCAATGATAAGTTCATCATCAAATCTGGTCGTCGCAACTTCTATTTCAAAAATGGAGAATCTACGGAAAGGGATGGACGGTCTCAGGGAAATATTTCTAAAATTGGACCTTATAGTATGTGACAGGGGAAGTCGAGAGGATTTGGCCTGGCTCTTGGCAGTCTCCACCACTCTCCTTTTTCTAAAACCGACAACACAAATAACAAGCAATAGAACTAACACTGTACCTATTACAGATCCAGCGACAATTGCTAATTTAGAAAAGTTTTTCTTCCTTGCATGCAACATTGGAACCGGGACTGTAAGTGGTGGCGGAACCACCATCAGTTCAAGGTTGGAACCTGCGAGACTGCCTTCCGAGTTATTCAACTTGAATATCTCCACCCCGTTCAAGATTGCATCAGCAAAGATCGGTTTCACCTCAAAATTGGGGCTTAAAGTAAGCCACAAGTCCTGCTTGCCACGGTTTCCTTCAGGTATCAACACCACGTAATCTCTGTAAACTGGAATATTGTTTCCCCCACTCCAGTGGATTACGTCTGCATCATTCTCCACTATTTGATTGTTGATAAATATCTCAAAAATCTCAAGCATCTCTTTTGAAACCACCTCTCTGGTTTCACAAAAGTGAAGCCTGACAAGATAATTGAACCCCCCATCCACAGAGAAGCACCAAGTGAGATTCGCATGAGATGAAAAGTTCCCTCCCATTGAACGGAAAGTTGCATACACCGATTCAGGTGCTGTGTAAGCTGGTGTAACCGACGTATATTGTGTCTTATTCTGAAAAGGAACTCCATGATAAGGTATGATACCACGAAACCTACCAAAGAGAAAGTATGTATCTTGAAGCCAAGTCCTGTACATGCCGGTATCATCTGAACCACTAATATCATCGCCACCAGCATTCAGCCGATAAAACATTTCAAGAGCGGTGCTGTTATTCAAATAGAAATCATAAGGAGAGCCCACAAAGGTAAGTGGGGTATCATTGCCTCTTGCATAGAGGTTGTCTGGGATGGAAACAATTTCAATACCATTGATGAATCCAAAGGACCCCGGAGAAGCAGAGAATGTAAGGTTAAGCTGCTGATTGTCCCTTACAGTGACAATATACTCTCTGCGGTATAAATCAAGTTCGGCTTTCATGGCAGAAAGTGTGAGAAAAGCACTAACATTTCTCAGGAGGAGATAATCATTAGCAGTGAGAGAGAAAAAGGACTCGGAAATATTGAGATTAGAATAAGCAGTTGGATAGAGATAGAGACGAACAAACTTTGAACCACGCGAGACAGGAAAAATATAAGTGAGGTTAGAATGAAAAATTCTGGCAGTGGTGTAAGGGACTTGGTTGAAAGAAGGGTCTGGTTGTGAGGCTGAGAAAGCAGATGATGAGGCTTTAGAGTAGGAAGGAAGGAACTTGGATCGATCATCACCGTCCCAGATCCTTCCATCAGGAGAGGTTGAGCCGGAGTCTGAGCCACAATTAAGCAGAATAAAGTCTACAGGTTTATATGGCTGTGTGATTGCAGAGATGTGAGGGACGAGATGAGGAAAAAGAAGAAGAAGAAGATAAAGAAATGGGTGGTGTTTAAGAGACATTGATCATGGGAAAGGAGG
>CANYBF011810888.1:0-14856 GCA_948192965.1 Dalechampia spathulata | reverse complement strand
GCATTTAAATGGAATAATGGATCAAGGAATAAGAGGGAGAATGCATAGCATAAATGCATTCTCATAAATATGCACTGTTCATAATTCATGACATACGACACAATATGATGTGAATTCATGGTATGATTAAATGATATATTAACTTCACTTGAATGCTTATTATGGTTGGAATTTCATCATATTTAAGATAGTCATGCTAAATGGTTCATACATATATGATATGAAATACAAATGAAATAAACATGCCATTTTGAAGTATATGACATAATGTTTACTTGGCATCAATAAGTCATGAAATATAAATGCCTTAGGTTTTTAAATATTATAACTAATGGATTATATGATTACTTGTATTACATGTTATAATTAGCACCACTGAGTTTATACTCAACGTTTGTCAATTGATAAATGCAGGACCAAGCAATGTCGCAGAACCAGAACATTAGTAAAGCAGCTGGACATATCAACAGTTTGTTAGTAAATGGTGTTAGTTTCCTTCAGACTTCTATCTTTATAAATTATCATGCAACTACTTAAATAAAGTGCTCTGGCAGTAAATAAAGTAAGTTTGGCAAAACTAAAGATATGTAAAATATTAATGTGTATATTATAACTCTGATGACGTGATGACATAATTATGATGTTATATTATAACCTGGGATAATAAATGTTTTGGATTAATATGAGTTTGCATGCAAGTTATATGTATAAATAATAAAAAAAAATTTACAAAATGTATGGAATCCTTTGTAGGATAATTATTGACTTCCTCAGTTAGGAAGTTAATAATCATTCTACAGGAGCATGTTATGCAGCTGAAAGACGTGATAGGGAGAGCTCGAGAAAGTTATAGGAGAAGTGTATAATGAGAAGCTGGGATAAGCATGCATTAAGGTGCTTGGTACTCTCCTGGATTCCTTTGAAGTTACGGTAACTTGAGTGGCTATTGATGATGATGTGGTATCATCATATGCTAAATTACTCCAGGCTATGGTAGCCCAAGTAGAGCTATTTGAGGAATTATCAAGCTGTTATATAGTGGTATAATAATGGCTTTCTAATTTACCCTCAGGTGGGGGGGGGCAATAAAGCTTGAGGCCTTCTATCCTAAGAGGCATGTAGGTACTAGTGCTTCGATGGACATTGGTGAGCAGATAGCCAAAGTTGAGGTGTTGTTGTTTAAAGTGGATGTTGAGAGCCTTAAAAAAGACGTCATCAATGGGAGCAAAGTTATGGGAGCATGGATGGAAGATGTGTTGGTTTATGAAAACGTGTTTAGAAATAGAAGATATAATTTAAAACTTTTTAAAAAACACATGATTTTATCGAATCTAGCAATTATATTCATAGAATACATCAAATATAGAGAAGATTATCAAAGAAGAGATCAAAAACTTACTTTTATGCAGATCTCCTTCTTTCTTATCCTTTTAAAAAGTTGTAGTAAACTTTTCAATCCCCAAGATAGAGGATCTCTAAACTATCCACATAAGTAATGAAATGATTAGTGATCAATATTACAGGTTTTGTTTAGAGACTAGTAAAACAAAACATAAAAGGAATGGATGAAGAATAAGAAATAAATTCAGTTCTTCTTCTTGATCTTTTATCAAAAGCCAAATTGATTCTTTTTTCTTGAGCTTTGAATTATTTTGAAACCAAAGGGAAAAAGAGGCAGTCAAAATTAGCTTGTTTTGTAACCCTAAAGTTATGTTAGATAACTTATAAAAACCTAATTAGGTTTTAGGTTACTTAAGTCATATGCATGTGTATATAACATGCTTTAGATCCCTCTAGAAGCACATGAGAATCATGTGCTCTTCCATTGAATTCATCACATATGAATAAGTCATGTAACAATCACATATTGACTATTAATTAATTTAATTCCGTCTAAATGCGTATGTACCATGCATGTAAAATATGTCATCTTAAATCACTTGTATCTATTTATCAGATTTCAGTAATCTTGGTATCAAATTAAAGCTCTATTTATGCTCTTTTAAATAAACATAAAAACTATAAGTTATATTATAACCATAAAACATTATTTTATCAACACCCATTCATGATTATCATTCCTCTTACTTTTAGTGTATGACCTTTTGGGTTCTTGACATGTTGGCAACATATGAATGTATTATTAAACTTCATTTAATAATATCATATGTAAATCATGAGTGGTTTCTCATCATATATCATGACTACCTAAATGCTAAGAGGTCATTATTTTGATTACAACCTTTCCATATCAGATTCCATGCAATAAAACTCCTTTCACCATCCACTATCTCATTTAGGTTTAAGTATGGATTAATGCCAACTCAATGCATAATCAGGTGTCTTAGATCATGCCTTAAATTTGATGTTTCATGTACCATAATCTTTATTCCCAAAATGCCCTTATAAAACTCGTTCATCAATAGGCATCCTACTGTGGCTAGAGATTCCTGAATAAAGAATATTACATGAATCAATGAAATAAAACCCCTACATTTAATTTGGAGTGGTGAATCCTTTATTGATAAATAAATACCATCAACTACTTCACACTATATCCAACCTCTAAGTTATAAATACCTCCTCTAGAGGAATAAAACATAGGAGTAAAAAACATAGTGATCCATAATTAAGATAGCCTTATTATCTCAAGTCTTAAGGATACTTGCACTACTGATATGAGTGAGATATATTTCATAGACATAGATTAATTATCCATATGAAATCTCATTGGCAAGGCTCTAATGAGTCAGTCCCTTACTGCTCATTCACATGTTCACTTTAGACAACTCTTGTCATGATGTATGAGAATCATCCCTAAAGGAAGTATAACATGTGTTGATCTTAACCATATTAATAATATCCATTCTTATTAATACATTGATCAGGGATAATTTAGATATTGAACATTTGCATACGATAAGAATCTCATTTTATAAATTCTTTATGAATTTTTTTGTACTATTCTAATATCTTGGAATTCATTATTTAGTTAATAACCTTTCAAGTAAATTCAATAGTGAATAATGCCTTTTATTAATAAATCATTCAATTAATTACAATAAAAAATGATGCTTTGGAGCATACACTAACAAGATGTTCAATCTACTTATGACTTCCTTCAAAAGGAGGTACTGGAACTAATATAAAAGATAAACGATTGAGCAAATGAGGGGGCTCTGGATCAGATGGAACTGGAAGCTTTTCATGGGTTAAGATTCTTTAGCCAAAGATATTTAATGGAGCTCGAGATTCCAAGGTTGTAGATAACTTCTTGTTTGACCTTGAATTATACTTTGAAGTGACTAAGATCTCTTTCGAGGTATAAAATTTGTTACTCACACTAATGTATTTAAGCAATGATGTGAAGATTTTATGGAGGACCAAGAAGAAACAAATCAGGGAAGGAAAATGCGTTATCAGCATTTAAGAAGAGTTTAAGACCCCCTTGAAGGCTTAATACCACTTAGAGAATATGGCCTATAACGCAAGATAGAAGTTGGTAAAGCTAAGACATACTTCTTCCATTAGAGAATATGTTTAAAGCTTTTCTGCCTTAATTATAGATACCCCAGATATGGCAGAAGTAGATAAAGTTTATTAGTTCCTAAAGGGGTTGAAACCATGGGCAAAGAAAGAGCGATAGTGGTAGAGGGTGAAGGATTTAGCAATCGTTATCACAACAGCTAAGAGCATAGGTGATTATACTGATAACTCCTTGAAAAGGAAATTCCCTTCTTTTGGATCTAATGAGGGTTAAGGTAATAGGTGGAACAAACCATTCACTTAGAGTGGTAAGCGAGGTAGTGGACCTAATAGCTCCTCCTTTAGATTTGGAAGAAATGATAATTGTAATAGAAGAAGGGGGAAATAAGAGCAGTTTCCCTTCATGAAACTTTAATATGATGGAGTATTAACTACAGGAGGCTGCGAGCTCTACATCGATGAAGCTTGTAGGTATAAAGTCTTTTCTTTGTAGCAGTCTTCATAGAGTAGCAGAGTGTCCTCATAAGGCTACTTTGAGTGTGTTATAGGCCATCAATGATAAAGAGGAACCCATGGTGTAGGAGAAGGAGGATGAGCAGAGTAAAGCTCTTATGGTAGGTGCTCTCTAATTCTTGGGAGCTCTAGAAAGGTAGAATGTACTTAACAAATATGGTACTAAGAAGGGATTGATGTACATAGACTTTGTATTGAATGAAAAGACTCTCAAGGCCTTAATTGATACAGGAGCCACTGATAACTTCCTTGCCAATTCTTAGGCCCCTCATTTAAAGTTACACATATAAGAGGATAATGGGAAGTTAAAGGCAGTGAACTTGATAATTGTTAAGATCATTGGTGTTGTTAGAGAAGTACCTTATTGGATGGTACCTTGGATTGGAAAGATATATTTCACTATAGCATCGATAGATGACTTCAATTTAGTGTTAGGTATGGACTTCTTAAAGAAGAGTCAGGCTATACTAGTTCCAATTGCAAACTACCTCCTGTTGATGGAAGATAGACCGTGTGTGATCCTAGTGATAATGAGCCCTATTTATTAAAAGAAGGTGCTTTCAGCTTTGTAATTATAGAATGGGATTAAAAGAGGGGAGCCAACCTATGTGGTAGTTCCCATGTTACATGAGAAAGAGAATGCATCATAGTGCCCTTCATTGATCAAGGAGGTGATTATTGAGTTTAAAGATGTGATGCTAGATATGTTGCCAAAAGGTTTTCCTCCTCGATCGAACATTGATCACACCATGGAGCTGGTTCTTGGGACAAAGCTCCTGTAAGAGCTCCTTATCATATAACCCCACCTGAATTGGCTAAATTGAGGAAGTGATTAGATGAATTATTGGAGGTTGGGTTTATTCACCCTACAAAAGCTCCCTTTAGTGCTCTGATTCTTTTTAAAAGAAGTAGAATGGGAGTTTGTGACTTTGTATGGATTATTAAGCCCTCAACAAGGTCATGAAGCATAATAAGTACCCCATTCCACTAATTATTGATCTATTTGACCAACTTGGGTGGGCTAAGTACTTCATGAAATAAGATTTGAGATATGGTTATCATCAAGTGAGAGTGGTTGAAGGAGATGAGCCAAAGACTACATGTGTAACCCCGTATGGTGCATTCAAATTTCTTATCATGCCTTTTAGACTAACAAATGCTCCTACTACTTTTTATACCTTAATGAACCATGTGTTTCATGAGTACTTAGATAAGTTTGTGGTGGTGTATCTAGATGATATTGTGGTTTATAGTGCCACTTTAGAGGAGCATCATGAACATTTACGATTGGTATTTGAGAAGCTATGAGAGAACCAGCTTTATGCTAAGAAAGAGAAGTGCGCTTTTGGATAGACCAAGATTAAGTTCTTTGGTCATGTGATTGAGTAGGGTCACATCTGGATGGATTAAGAGAAGGTAAAGGTGACTCCGGAGTGGAAGAACCCTACATCCATGATGGAGCTATGGTCATTCTTGCAGTTAGCCAACTAATATAGGCGATTTATTCAATAGTATTCTCAATGTATTATCCCTTTGATAGAATTATTGAAGAAAGGAACTGGCTGGAAGTGGTCCAAAGAGTGTCAAGAAGCCTTTGAGAACTTGAAGCAAGTAGTAATGAGTGACCTAGTGTTATTGTTACTCGATATGTTAAAACCCTTCAAAGTGCAAATAGATGCCTCTGATTTTACCTTACGAGGAGTTCTGATGTAGGATAAACATCTTGTTACCTTTGAGAGTCACAAGTTGAATGAAGCTAAAAGGAGATATTCTACCCATGAGAAGGAACTACTAGGGGTGGTCCACCATTTACAAGTTAAGCATCATTATTTATTAAATGCTAGATTTGTAGTAAAGAAGGATAATACAATAGTGAGTCACTTTTTAGTGCAATCTAAGCTCATATCAAAGCAAGCTAGATGGTAAGAACTTTTAGCAGAATTTTACTTTCAGTTGGAGTACAATCCAAGGATGGCTAACCAGGTTGCTGATGCATTAAGTAGGAAAGTAAAGTTAGTGGCTATGAAGTAACTTGCTCATCTATCTTTTAATCACATCAAGACTTCTTTGCAAGATTAGAAAAGGGATGGTTTGGCTAGTGACCCTTAAGTGATAGCATTAATGAATTTGGTGAAGCAGGGTAAGTCAAGACAATTTTGGTTGGAGGATGGATTGTTGATAGTAAGGCTAGATTGTCTCTATATACCTTGATTGGGAAATTTGAGAAAACACCTTATGGGTAGGACATCTAGGATGGCATCATACTTTGGCGTTATTGTCTTCATACTACTATTGGCCAAAGATGGAGGAAGATGTGAAAGCTATATGAAGACATCCTTAGTTTTCCAATAGGATAAAGTGGTAAGAGAAAATACTGTTGGATTATTGGAACCTTTCCCTGTGCCAACCCATCCTTGGGAGAGTGTCTCACTTGATTTAATTACTTAAATTCCTTGAGTGGGGGAGTTTGACACTATTCTATGGTGGTAGATAGATTCTCAAAGTATGCCACTTTTGATCCTATATCAAAGCATTTAAAGTCTGAAGATATTGCAAGAGCATTCTTTAAGCATGTAGTTAAGTATTGGGGAGTTCCAAAAAGCATTGTAAGTGATTGCGATGACTGGTTATTGAGTTCATTCTAGGTAGAGCTATTACGATTGTTAGGGTCAAGATTAGATATGTCCGCTAGTTTCCACCCATAGACAGATGGATAGATGGAGACATTTAATAGTATGCTAGAGGAGTACTTATGACATTTCATCAACTCCAGTCACTCAAATTGGGCATCTTTTCTGGATATTGCCCAATTCTATTTCAACTCCTAGAAATGCTCCACATCTAATAGAACTCCTTTTGAGATTATTTCAAGTTAGTAGCCATTAGTTCCATACTTTGTTGATGCCATCTATACAGACAAGAACCCAAAAGCATTCAACTTTACAAAAGAGTGGTGACAGAATAAGGAGATTACAAAAGCACATTTAGAAAAGAGCATCATAGAGGATGAAGAAGCATGCAGATGCAAAGCGGTGACCTATACAATTTGAGGTGGGAGATCGGGTGCTAGTACGGTTGTGCCCAAAATAGATCCATCCTAAAAATAAAGATAGAAAGTTGATACCTAAATATAAAGGATTGATGCTAGTTCTTGTAAAAGTAGGAGCCACTACCTATAAATTATAACTACATGAGTGGATGAAAGTATACCCAATCTTTCACGTGAGCTTGTTATGCCCTTACCATGTAGATAAAGAGGATGTCTCCTATAACCAACCTACTAGATCAACTATCATGAAGATGAGGATGAAGACTACTACCAAGCTAGTGGAGTAGATCTTGGCAGTGTAGAGATCATTAACCAATAAAAGCTTGCACATGGAGTAACTGGTCAAGTGAAAGGATGAACTAGAAGAGGATGTTAGTGTATGCTCTATAGCATCATGTTTCATTGTAATTTGATATTAAACCATTAATCAATAAACAACATCATTCATTATTTAGTTTACTTAATAAGTTATTAACTAAATAATGAATTCCAAGATATTAGAATAGTACAAAGGAATTCATAAAGAAGTTTATGAAATGAGATTCTTATGGTATGTAAATGTTCAATATGTAAATTATCCCTGATTAATATATTAATAAGAATGAATATTATTGATGCGGTTAAGATCAGAACATGTTACACTTCTTTTAAGGATGATTCTCATTCATCATGACAAGAGTTGTCTAAAGTGAACATGTGGAGGAGCAGTGGGAGGCTGTCTCATTGGAGGCCTTACCGGTGAGATTTCATATGGATGATTGATCTATGTCTGTGAAGTATATCTCACTCATATCAGTAGTGCAAGTATCCTTAAGACTTGAGATAATAAGGTTATCTTAATTATGGATCACTATATTTTGACTTCTATGTTTTATTCCTCCATAGGAGGCATTCATATCTTGGAGGTTGGATATAGTGTGAAGTAGTTGAAGGTATTTATTTATTAATAAAGGATTCACCACTCTAGATCAACTGTAGGGGTTTATCTCATTGAGTCATGTAATATTCTTTATTCAAAAATCTCTGGCAAGAGTAGAATGCTTATTAATGAATGAGTTTCATAAGGGTATTTTAGGAATAAAGATTATGGTACATGAAACATAAAATTTAGGGCATGATCTAATACACTTGATCATGCATTGAGTTGACATTAATCCATACTCAAACCTAAATGAGATAAAGGATAGTGAAAGGAGTTTATTGCATGGAATCTGATGTGCAAGGGTTGTAGTCAAACCAATGACCTATTAGCATTTGGGTAGTCATGATGTGTGACTAGACACTGCTCATGATTTACATATGATGTTATTAAATGAAGTTTAATAACATATTCATATGTTGCCAATATGTGAAGAACCCAAAAGGTCGCACACTAAAAGTAAGGAAATGATAATCATGAATGGATATTGGTGAAATAATGTTTTATGGTTATTAGATAACTGGGATTTTTCATATCTATTAGAAAGAACATGAAAAGAGCTTTAATTTGAGACTAAGATCACTGAAATTTGATGAGTAAAACTCAAGATACAAGTGATTTAAGATGATATGTTCTACATGCATGGTATATACGGGATTTTGATGGAATTGATTGACTTAATAGTCAAAATATGATTGTCACATGACTTATTCATGTATGATGAATTAAGTGGAAGTTCACATGATTGGCATGTGCTTTTGGAAGGAAATTTAAGTCAGTCACATGCAAGTCATATGCCAGAAGCATGTGACATGCATATGACTTGACTTATTATAACCCTAAACCTAATTAGGGTTATAGATGAAGTTTTGGTGAAAACAAAAGAGATACAGAAGTAAAATTTTGGTTACCTCCTTCCTTCTTCTTGTTTTTAGAATTTTGAAGCTCAAGAACAAGGAAAAGAATTCGATTTTAATAGAACATCAAGGAGAAAAATCGAATCCAATCACCATTCTTCATCCATTCTCTTTACGTTTTATTTTACTAGTCTCTAAGCAAAACTAGTAATTTGATTACTGATCATTTTCTTAACTTGTGTGGATAGTTTGGAGATCCTCTATCCTTGGGGATTGAAAAGTTTGTTATAACTTTTCAGAAGGCAAAAGAAAGAAGGAGATCGGCTTAAAAGTAAGTTTTTCAATCTCCTTATATCTATATAATCTTCTTTGTATGTGATGTTTTATATATATAGAATTGCAAGATCCATTGTAAAACATGAATTTTAAAAGTTTTAAATTATATCTTCTGTTGCTAATCACGTTTTCATAAACCAATAGTCCATGGGTGTCACTCGTAGCATTTTTGAGATTAACTCTAAGCGCTTATGTGTCAATCTTATGGATAAACATATTATCTTAGATTTAGGGTTGTATTTGATCAAATAATGAAAAAATAATGTTTAGAATTTCAATACATTCACTTTAAATGAAGCAATAACATATTAGTTTCACTAATGCAATATTCTTTATATGTTGAAAAATTATATTTTCTTTTATTTTATATTCATTAATTTTTGTTATTCTAAATACTAAGAAGAAGATGACTCATCCTTTTAATAACATTCATATAAAAATCAATTGTTAAAGTTACAAAGCTTTACTATCATCAAAGCAATAGATGAGGTCAAATACAAAGAGATGTTTGGATAAAACTTGATAAAATAATTATATGAGATAATTGTTTTAAAAAAATTCATATCACAATGTTATGCAGAGTTGCAAAAATCAAGATAACAAAGTTTATGTTGATTTATCAAAATCTAAAATAACAAAATTGATTTCGAAGCATTGTATACAGGAAAAGAGATTTTAAATTTGATAAAAATAATGATATTGATGCTGCTTAGATTAAGCATCTCGCTTTTCATGTTGGATTAAAAAAATAATAAATTTAATGGATATTCACTAAAGAAATATAACATCATATGATACAACATAAATTACTATTTTGGATTTCAATTCAATTTATTTTCCATTGAAAAAAATTTCATTAATATTATTGTGTTAAATTATTATGTTGGATTAAAAAAAAGAAATAGCTTTAATGGTTATTCAAAATTTTCCCTATTTAAGAAGAATATCATTAATGTAATTGACTTTAATCTATCTATTTGTTATTATTTAGGACATCAAAGGTTATGTTGTTTGAAAATTAAGAAACTTATTATTCTTCCAAAATTAGTTAATACATAAATAATTAATTAACATTAGTGACGAGACATATGCATCCTTCAATACAAAAAGTAAAAGTTGTAATTACTTGAAAAAACTTAAGAACCATCAAGTAGCTAAATAAAATCAACAAACTGTAATCTTGGCCTTTTTTATGCATACTAACATATTTATAGTGATTCTTATTTTTGATTTTCTTTTGATGGTTAACTAGTTTTTAAAATAGATTGTTTTGGCTAATGGGATAATCATTACTTATTTGTTTTATGTGGACATATGTTTAATATTAATTAATTAACATGTATGTTTGTCATAAATTCATGTGTTTTTAGATCTATTGATGTATTTTGCTTACAAAAGTTTCTCAAATTTACTTAAGTAAATACCTATGATTTATTAATTTTAAAATAAAAACAATACTTTGATTTAAATAAAGTTAAACATAGATAAAAAAAATCATATATTAATTTATCATATAAAATTCATGGCTTTTAATTCAATTTTCTTGATTTAAATAAAGTTAAACATATAGAAAAATCATATATTTTATATTTCACTTTTTTATGCATAGAAAATATTGACAATAGTTGCTATTCTTGATTATCTTTTGATGGACAACCAATTTTTCTAAAATGAACACATCGAGCATTTTCATGAGACAATCACCATCTATTTATTTTCCTTAGAGCATGCTTAATATTAATTAATTAATAGGTATTTATTTATGTTTTCAAACCTATTAATGTGTTCTGCATAAAAAAATTCATCAAAATTAACTTAGTTAAATATATATGATTTATTTATTTTAAAAGAAAAATAATTTTTTCTTTAAATAAAATTAATCATATAGAAAAATCATATAGTAGTTTATCATATAAAGTTCCTAGCTTTCAATTCATTTTTATTGATTATCAATTTTGGATTAATGTTAGTGTTTCTTGATAATCTTTTGATGGCTAATCAACTTTCCAGCAAGAATATATCAAGCATTGGATTGTTTGTGCTAAGTGATAATCACCATTTATTTATTTTCATTAAGCATGTTTAATATTACTTAATTAACAAGTATGTTTGCTATGGATTCATTTGTTTAGATTTATTAATGTGTTGTACATAGAAAAAATGCATATGATTTATTTATTTTAAGGGAAAAATAATACTTTCATTTAAATAAAGTTTAATATACAGAAAAATCATGATAGTAGTTAATTATATAAATTTAATGGGTTTTAATTCAATTTTCTTGATTATCAAGTTTGCATTGATGTTGATGTTCCCTCATTATCTTTTGATGGTCAACCAAAAATAATATTCTACTTATGATTTATGATTTATTCTTTTAGAGTAAAAACAATACTTTGATTTAAATAAAGTTAAACATATTAAAAAATCATGATATTAGTTAATCATATAAAACTCATAGTTTTAAATTCAATTTAATTAATTACTAAGTTTTGATTGATATTTGTGTTCCTTAATTATCTTGTGATGATCAATCCATTTTCGAAAATAACATATGAGGTGCTGGTTTGTTTGCACAATAAACTTTCAATAAGATAATCATCATCCATTTCTTTTCCTTTAAGCATGTTTAATCCATTTATCATTAAAAGTACAATACATTTATGTTTTCATATATATATATATATTCCACATAGAGAAAAATATTTTCAAATTTAACTTAGTGAAATACATATGATTTATTTATTTTAAAATAAAAATAATAATTTCACTTAAATAAAGTTAAATATATAGAAAAATCATGATATTAATTAATCATGTAAAGTTCATGGCTTTTAATTCAATTTTCTTGATTAGTAAGTTTGGATTGATATTTATATTTCTTGATCATCCTTTGATGGCTAATATTTTCCAAAATGAGCATATCAGTTGTTGGTTTATTTATGCTATATATAAGCTTTTGATTGGAAGATAACTTGTGGTATTCAATATTTTCATAATGCGTGAAGAATTATATGAAATATTGCATATATATAATAGTCATATTTACAAAAGATAAATACAAGATAAGAGTATAATGATAAACTTAAAGACTAGTTAATGCTTATTTAACATCCTCTCATAATTAATGCATGAAAGAACGCAAAGATTGGACCAAAGTTTCTTGTTATGGGGTGCTTGAAAGAATGCAGAGTTTATGTTTGAAAGCAAAAACTTATAAAATAAACAATAGCCAAAAAAGCCAAAAGTATATGAATAAAGGAAAAATAATAAATAAGAAATATACCTTAACTATAACCTAATAACCCTTCAGTATGTTCTGATAACATCGATCAAGGTTGTGGAATAAGAATATGAGGGTAGCAAATCCCTAGTTATAATCTTAGGCTCTATTAAGATCTCAAGTGTGTATAAGATGGACAAGTCAATGCAACTCTCGATCTTAGCAAACGACTTGTATCATAGCAGGTACAACAAAAAGCATTAGGTGTACTAATTAGTAGTGATATTGTTGCCTCTAGGGGCATTTTGGGAATAAAGGTTATGTACATGAAACATCAAGTTTAGCGCATGATCTAACATGTTTAATCATGTATTGAGTTAACATTAATCCATACTCAAACCTAAATGAGATAATGGATGTTAAAAGGAGTTCATTGCAACGATATCTAATATGAAAGGGTTGTAGTCAAACTAATGACCTCTTGACATTTTGATAGTTATGATGTGTGACTAGACACCACTCAAGACTTACATATAATGTTATTAAATGAGATTTAATGATATTATAATATGTTAGCAACATGTCGAGAACCCAAAAGGGCACACATAAAAGTTAGAGGATCAGAAATAAAGAGAATGAATATTGCTTCAATATAAGATATTATTTTAAGGATATAATTTAACTTAAATTATTATATTTATTAGATAGAGCATGAAAAAAGCTTTAATTTGATACCAGGATCATACAATTTTGATAAGTAGAACTCCAGATATGTATGATATAAGTTTACATATGCAATATACATGCCATGCACATGATTGTACATATGCATGTGTCATATAACTTGCACATGCATAACTTGACTAAAAGAGGATGGTCATGTGATTGTCATATGCCTAATTAGGGTTTTGGGATGTGTTAGACACATCATATGCTGATTGAATTAAATCAGCTTATGTGTCATGACACATAAGTTGTCCAATTAGCCTTAGTGCTACCTAAGCCCCATTAGGTTAATTAAAATATGATTTTAGATTTACAAAAACATAACTCTCTGCCTCCTTCTTCTTCCTCACATTCTTTTACAGAAAAAAAAGAAAATTTGAAGCAACACAAGCAAGATGATTCGATCCTTTAAGAGCAAGCTCATTGAATTTCAATTCAAAACTTTCTCTCATCCTTTTCTATTTTATTTTTGTTTCTACTAGTCTCTGAAATGGATCATTATAATTTTTGATTACTGATATAATTCTCTACTTGTGTGGATAGTTTGAAGATCCTCTACGTTGGGTATTAAAAAAGTTTACTACAACTTTTCTAATGAATAAGATTGAAGGAGATCAACATTCATGTAAGTATTACTCATCTTATATCATGTCCTCTTTAACATATTTTTAATGTATAACAATTGCAAAGATCCATGAAAAATGTGTTTTCATAAAATTTTTAAATGTTTCTACTACTTACTAATCACGTTTTTCACTAACAATGATAAGTGTGTATTGTATGATATATTATTGCATAATGATGGATTTACTTTATGATACATGATGTATAATTTGGTAATGTGATGTTATTATATGTAAACTAACTTTTATTTTATAGGTAATTTTGATCCTTTTACTTATTGTTAATGAGCAAATTATTATTATGAATATATGTATGTTTATTATAGTTTGATCTAAGTTGAATATTTTTTTTATCATTACTAGACCTTGGTCTATTACTTTGAGATCCCTAGATTTTACATGAACTTATTTTCATTTATCGATTTATCTCTAAATCTTTAAATATTAACATATGATTATTCAATTGTTAGATCAACTTTAACTTTTGTACCATGTAGAAACTTTATGAACCTTAATAATATTAGATCAACAACATATAAATGAGTTTGAAATCTAAATAACATAAAATCTTTTCTTTTAAAAGGTTCAATTCACTCTATTTATATATCACTTACTTTTTTATAGACTAGAGTTTTATAACATGCGCTATACGTTAGTACGATTTTTTGACCCGTTATTTGATAATAATTTTATATTTCATTTTTTCAAATTTTTTATTATAGTAATATTTTTTATAATTTTAAATTAATATTTGACATTTAAGTATTATATACTTATTTAAAATGTTGTTTATATAATATTTTCTTCCATTCATTCAAAAAAATGAAAATAAATGTTTATTTATCTATTTGATAGCAAAACCTTTTGATAGATTACATTTTTTGTATATGTCAGTTCCTTTTTTTTATATCATCCTTTTTGACTAATATCTTTATTGTTGAGCTTGAAATCGCTCTTAATAATGTAACATATAATTGTTCATATGGAAAGACATCTTTTGACAAGTATACTCCTACGTTTCGTATTGTTTATCTCTATATCTTGTTTATAGTCATTGCAAAATACAAATGTACTGGAAATTGCTTCCTTTTAAATTGGAACAAATATTTTTTCACCTTTTGGTG